>OX465094.1:418448-468172 GCA_949987625.1 Chalcis sispes | reverse complement strand
AAAGCTCGACCTGCCAGGAATACATTTTCCATACGTTTTCCTTTCTCTCGAGCTCTGTCTGACTTCACCCAGTGCTTTCTATTTTACGAGTCTCATCGTTTCAACGCGGCTAGTTCATACGCATAGTTGCATTTTGACATGCGACACGCTTTCTTTCTTTTTCTGTCTCTCACCTCGTGTTTTTCCACAGAGTAAGGGAAAGAGAAGAAAGCTTTTGTTTATCCGTCTTTCGATGCAAGTCTCGACTGCTCTGTCTCCCGATGCTCGCGTGTTTCTTTCAGTTATCCAGTTATTAGTCTTTGTTACAATAGAAATATCCACTTTATCTGACTTATTTAATTTGCGGGTTGTGTTACAAGCTCTCTGTTCTTTTACAGTTTTCCGATTATGCAATCGAACTTTGTTGAAGAATAAATCATTTATTCTACAAATATTTTTAATTTTCCAAAAAATAAAAAAAATAAAATAAATAAAATTTTAAAAAAGCATTAAAATATATAAAAACTAATATCCTCCTATAATCCATAACTATAATCCTCCTTTGTTCGCTTATTTAATTTATTATGGAAATTTGTAAATCTTTAAAATTTATAAAAATTGAAACGTTGCTTTGTTCATTGTGGTACTAGATTTTCCAAAAAAGCTTTACCAACCTTTACAGCAAATAAAAAACAGGTAACGATCAACTAGGATTCGTAACTCTTTTTATGTTTCACAAATTCTCATTCCTCTGCACCAATGACTAGTTTATTTGTCGGGATTCTTTGCTCATCAATAATGATGCCCTTGGCAACGTTGTTCGGTTACTTATGT
The DNA here is from genome assembly GCA_949987625.1 of Chalcis sispes. NCBI lineage: Eukaryota > Metazoa > Arthropoda > Insecta > Hymenoptera > Chalcididae > Chalcis > Chalcis sispes. Next base: position 467,359 of record OX465094.1, on the reverse strand, counting down.
GCGCGCGCACGCTTAAGGAGGAGTCGAAACTAATCTTATCTGATGGATCTTAACCGTGCTCACCAGTCGTGGGTAAACCTGAGCCGAAGAAGGAAGAAAACGAGCGAATGTCGAGATGCTATCGGAATTGTAAGAGCGCGAGTGTAAGAATAGAAAAGCCCTCCTGAAAATTCTTAAGACACACACACGCACACATCAGTATATATACAAACGCGCTGTCTTTCTATCTTTTGCTCTCCACATTCTCCTACTTACAGAACATTTTAGCGGCTTAGTCGTTACATATATATGTTTTGATAGAAAAAGGAGACAGATCTCTCACCTACTTCGATTTTACTCGCCGACAAAGTAAATTTTATTCCACCGCCGCTTCACCTTCACCTACTTCCTATCTACCCTCGATCTTTCTCTGCACTTATTCCTTCCTTTTTTTCTTTGTTCTCTCTCTCTCTCTCTCTCTCTCTCACTCTCTCTCCTCCTCTTTCTCTACTTTCTTTTCTTACTCTAGCGAGTGTTTTTTTTCTACTCCTTTTCTTTCTTTTCTCATTCGAGTGCTATTATGGCGATTCAAATAACGATCGACACTGCGCTCAAGCACGACATACATAACCACACACACGCGCGCTTACGTATACATAGGAATAGAAGTAAATTCTTGCTCAAGCACGTGCACACACACACATACACGCGCGCGCGCGCGTACGTAGAAAATATAAGAGAAAAGAAAAAAAACAAGTTTGAGAAATCTTGCTATTACATTCTATACATACCGTGCATCGTGGAAGTTATCCCTGAATGAGAGAGAAAAAATGGTCGATGAAAAATTACCGATTCCTTCTCTCTCCTTACCCTTTACGTATCTCTGAACTTCTTCCTCACGTTTATATACATATATAGGTTGTTGGTTAGCTACTCGATCGCAGCAATTCGTCTCCCCTTCCTCGGCTGATGGTGGAGCCTCGTATGTGGAACGAGCTACCATGCGAGAAGAAAATTGCTGGAAGGCTGTAATAGCAGACTAGCCAAGTGCTGTAAACAAATATCGGGCGTAGTAAAGCACACCGGCTGAATGTACAATTACTCTATTCGCAATATTCCAAATTTACATATTTTTGTTCAAATTTAGTTTTCTTGTATGAATTATTAATTTCAAGCTCAAGGAAATATTTATATTATTTTGTGTTCATTGTTTATCTAAATTTATTTATGCTTTATTTCAAGAAACGCAATAAACAATATAACTCTTTATTCGAAGAAAAATTATTTCATCAAAAATATTATTCGATCGCTTCATTGAAAGATCGCCAATTTTAATAGGATTTTTTTCGTGCCTTCTATATATTATCCTATATCTATTGGCATCGCTTAGGAAAAAAATTGAACATTCATATTTTTTAAAAAGAAACTACTATTTAGAATCGTAAATTCTACACGTTCAGCTTATTTTAAACCGTATCTGTATATAAAGTAAGTCCTTACATTTGTAAATGGAAATGATTATTGAATCATTACACTCTTCAAAAATAAAAAGAAAAAAAAAGTAAAGTCGAAACGTCGAAATCTAATTCCACGGCGTGTATATGTACATATTCAACGTCTTGCACTTTTCGATCTAATCTATTCGGCGTACATTCATCTCTTCAATAAAATTCGACGTTACACAGTAGAGCTGCGGAATATTACAAAAAGCTAATGTAATAAAAACGGCACTCACGCCATAGCAATTTCATCGAGACGAGCAATGTCTGACAAAGCGTTCTTTATCCAATTACTTTTACAAAGTCGCTCTCTCTCATCATAATCTTATATCGCATTATGCTTAGCAAAATCCACGGTAAAAATTTAACCAAGACACAGCCCCGTTGCCCATAGGTATGCGAGAGGAAAAGTTAAATCGCTGGTTACAACATATACATTGTGAGTCACAGTTTTCTGTGTCTATACATATATATATACCGAGTAAGTCATTTATCTTGGTACAACGTTATAACTTATTTTAACGGCGTTATTTAAAAAAAATTTCGAACGAAACTTTTAGGGTTCAAAGAGGTCAAATGATGGTGACCTTTTGATTTGACGTTTACCATCAAGGTCATTTAAGGTAATACTTCAGGGGATTAAGTTGATTTTTTCAAATGGAAACCTCTATTTTTGACCCCGGACATGAAAAGAGCAGAAAATTTCACGTCCAAATAGGACCTTGACAATTTTTAAATTTTCAAAATTCAGATTTAAAATGCTGAAAGATTTTTTGATCAACAAATCCAAGCCAGACTTGATTTATGGGAGTTTTAGGGGTCATCGATCATGAATCCGCAGTCAAATTTACCAAATTCAAAACGCCAAATTGATTTGGTCGACCATCTTGGACTCGCCGTCTTGAATTTTCAATCTTGTGTCGATTTCGTGATCAGTGATCCCCGTGTATAAAATTTGATGAAAATCAGTTTCTGATGCTGAAAAACCATTCTAAAATTTTAAGTTTATGTTTTGTTTTAGAAGTTACTACTCTTAGCACTATCCATAAGCAACGACGTGGACGTAGTAGTTTTCAGCTCCCTTTGGGGTTCTTGTTTTTAGTGAGTTCCCTTGCCTCTCAATATCGGTGTACTTATTTTACAGTGAGTATCCTTGCCTTTATGATTAACGACCCCAAAAACTTCTGTAAACCGAGTCTGGCTTGGATTTTTTAATCATCAAGAATCCTCCTCCATCTTAAATTTGAATTTTAAAAATTTAAAAATTGTCAAGATTCTATCTCGACGTGAAATTTTCCGCTCTTTCCATTTTCGGGATCAAAAATAGAGGTTCCCATTTGAAACAATCAACTTAACCCCTAAATGACTTTGAAGGTTAAAGTCAAATTGAAGGTTACCATCATTTAACCTCTTTGAAACCCTGAAAGTTTTGTTTGAAATTTTTTTTAAAATAACGCCATAAAAATAAGTTATAGCGTTGTGGCAAGATTAATGACTCTCCCGGTATATAAAAGCGTGTTTGTACGCGTTGTGGCATGCAACACACAGATACACACATTCACCCAACGTCCGCATATTCCGAGCAAGAAATAGACGCGAGGGAAAAAGGATTGTAGGCGGGCTGAACATCACGTGCACGCGCGCAAATCCGCGTACAACGGGCAAGCTCGTTCCTACCCCGTCGTTCATCCACACACACACACACACACACACACACACACACACACACACACACACACACACACACACACACACGCACGCACACACACAGAAGCGCGCGTACACGGATACGTCAAGCTACACCCGAGAAGAAGAGAAGCCTGACGGCGAGAGTCCGAGAGAGAGAGAGAGAGAGAGCTACCGCACCTGAAGTAAGAGAGCGAGAGAAAACAGGTGCACGAACGTCGAGGAAATTGCAGCGGCGCCAGCTCCCGCAGGTGCTCTTTGTCATCATAAACTCCGAGAGCAGCGATGGCGCGCTCCGACCGCGTTGTATCGCATTAAAGCCGAGGAATATAACGGCATCAGCTCTGGTCCGCCACCTCTAAGCTAGCGTCCCTCTCTCTATTTCTCTCTCTCTCTCTCTCCCTCTCTCTCTCTCTCTCTCTTTCTCTCTCTCTGTATACGCGTAACAGTAGCCGCTGCTGCCCCCGGTACCGGTCAGGGTCTTGGACATGCGCGCGTGGACGTTTTCGTTGTAATCGCTTCTCTTTCTCTCTCTTTCTCAAACCCTTTACCTCGGTAAAATGACGTTCTAATGCGTATTTATGGTAAAAACTTACCGTGGTGGAATAAGAGAGAGGTAGTAAGAGGGAGGAATAGAGAAAGGTTCGTGTCGTCCATCGGGTGCCATTGTTCGTGCATTCACCCGTTTTAACGCGATTAGCTGCCGCTGGTAAGCTCAGACTGACACCGTTACCACTACTGTGTTACTGCCGTTTGGTGGTCGCGCTACTGCTGCTGCATAATTATCGCGAGCTCTCTGCGTAATACATGGAATTACACTGGGGAAGAGCGCTTGCTATTTTCTTGACTCTTTTGTTGTTTTATCTACTTGCGAAAGCTCGAGTTTTTTGATGTTTTGAACTCGCGTTATTTTCTCCCTGAAAATTTATTGATAAATCGAAGAGAGGGAGAGAACTCGTATAATGTTCTTTCGTTTATTTTATCTAAATTAATTAGCTGCAAGCCCGATTAATTCCATCAAAATTTGAAAAGGGCAAAATTATTCGTTAATTAAGGTATTTTATACGAATTGATATTATGTTACATATATCATGGGTGCCCAATGGGCGAGTGACCTACGAGCGAGTAAAGCAACGTAGAAAAGCCAGGAGTGACCTTTCGATTTTGCCAGTTACAGCTTACCAAATATTCAATTATTTGCCATTAGTTTAACAAATGTACGTGCATTATTAAAAGTTTAGCGCAGTAATTTGAGAAATATTGCATCAATTAGTCTGTATTTCGAAATTCAAAATTGTTTAATGCAATTTTAATTAGTTTTAACTAATTATTTATTTTTATTTTTTTCTCCGCATTAGAAAAATATCATTTTAAACGGGACGTGAAAAAAAAAACTTTAAAAATTTCAATGAACAAGAAAAACCGTTATATTTAAAGTTCGAAGAAGTAGGTTACAATTGAAAATTCGTCATCGGATCGAAACGCGTTGTACAATGCATCAGCATACAGCCACTGTGTTCGAAGAATATTTAATTTACGACCGAAATACGAGAATGAAGCGCACGCTCCCCCTTTTCTAGTATAATTCCACGCTGACCTCTCGGAATTCATTAACGAATTTGCACCGCCGACGAGTTGATCGATGCATTTCAGATACTTCGAGTGCGCTCATTAAGAAAAGCTTTATTAAATACATTGTAATAATCCAATGCTTTATGATTAGAGGAAAAACGAGAATGCAATTGAGAGAAGTACAAATGCTTTATTAAAGGGACTACGGATCAATGCGTCCTCGGCGGTTTTGTGCAAAAGTCTTTTTCTCAACGTTCGAAAGTTCGCAGACTGTATTTTCAAGAGGTTTGGTGCTACTGTAACTTTCTTACGAGCGACGATGGAAATCTCGAGCGAAGATTTCAGACCCGAGTTTTTCCTTTCTTCTCCCTGATCCTTATCTCTTCCTTCTTGAAATTTAAAAAAAAAAAATGGAAGCAATATATAAATGTGGAAATTGTCCAAATTGTGTTTTCTTTCCTTCTTTATATATAAATATATAAAACTTGATGGAAATCTATCATTTTCATCTTTTCGATCGAAATACTCATTAAAAAAGTCCGATAAATCAGACAATGTCTTCTTTATGTCGTCGGACATAAAATTTTAAATCTTATTAAAAAAATAAAGAAATTGTTTAATCGGAATTTTAAAAAAATAAAAACGACAAAACTTATTGTACTGTATTTTATAATTTTAAAATAAATATACTTGAATAACGTGTTTTAAATATTAAAAACAACGAATATAGACTGGCAGAAAAACATGCAAACCTTATTCACAACGTTTATATTTATAATTTGATTAAAAATATTTCTTGCACAATATTCTTGGCTTAAGCGAAGGCGCAATTCAATAGTTTCAACATATCCAAAACCAGCTAATCTTCCTAACTTAATATTAATAAATGAGTTTTGCTACATTTAAATTAGTTTTTCTGACAGTTAATAAATTATACAAAGTAAAAGCAAACTTTCTATTCGTCATTGGTACTATTTACCGTGCATATATGACTGCACAGATGAATCGTGCAAAACAATCAAAGATTTTTGCCAATTTCCAACGGTAAGACACGCAACCAAAGAGCACAAGTTTTTTAAAAACAAATTATTTTTCAAGCGCTTTCACAATCATCTGTTTTTTGAGAATAGAGAAAATAATTAAAACGACGAGGGTCATTTTTCTTTTCGTTATCTTCTTTTTTTTTGTCAATAATTAACTTATTCAAGAAAACTAGATTAAGAGAACGCATCGCCTGCACGACGCAAATGTTCTTTCTCTCTCTCTCTCTCTCTCTCTCTCTCTCTCTCTCTCTCTCTCTTTATCTCTTTCTCTCACTCGCCGATACTTTTTCAGGACGACTAGGCTGCACTCGAGAGACCTGCTACAGAACCGCGTTTGCGTGCTCATCGATCCGGCGTTACACCTTCCTCCCTTCTTTCTCCTTCTCCCTTACTCGCTCTCCGTTGGGAATTGCACGACGCGCGCATGCACACATACGCCCACACAAACATAAGTACTTGCTTCGGTAATGCCGTCACGAAAGCTGCGATTTCTGGGTGCCTAATGGGCGAGTGACCTACGAGCGAGTAAAGCACCGTAGAAAAGCCAGGAGTGACCTTTTGATTTTGCCAGTTACAGCAGTTTACTCCCCTTCCCCTTCACTCAACCATCCTCTCTCTTTTCCCGTATCCCTCTTCCTATCACTTCATCTCACTCTCTTTCTCTCTTTTTCGTTTGATAACCCGGAATAAATTGGCTGCGGAATAAGATTCATGTATTTTAACCCTTTGTTGTATTTAGTACTTGAATCGTGTATTAAATGGCGCATGCTATTGGTATAAAATAAATGTTAATTATAGAAAATTATTTACATAGAGATTTATTAAAATGAATAATTTTTATAAATAATATTTAATAATAATAAATTGTATTAATATCACGAGTTTGTAATATATTAATCTAACTGATAACGGTTTTCTAGTTTTAACCTCTGAATCTTAATTAAATTTAAATAAAAAGCTATTTTAAAAATATAAAAATTTTATAAAATGAATATAAATAATAGAATATGATAAAATACAGACATTCGTAATTAATGTAATTTAAAGTCTGAAAAGGTACGCTTGGTAATAATCGAATGGATTGCAAAATAATAATAATAAAGTAAAAACCTTACCATTATGAATATTTTATAAAAGATCCATAATTCACAAAGAATTTGTTGAATAAATTATAAAAATATTAAAATATCTATAATAATTCATGTATCTCATAAAATTAAATTAAATATAAAATATTTAATTTTTTTTTAGCTATGCCATAAGCCGACTAAAGTTTGCAAATTAAAGCCCTTACGTTTAATATTTTCTCATCCCTGTAAAGTTTTTAGAGGGACCACGTTATCTGAAAAAGTAACCGCCTCAAATACTATTCTAATGAAGTGGATAATCCCAACGGTCAGCTATATAATTTCGCAAAAAGATAGCGAAAAGCAGACAGCCAAAAGCACACAAAATGTGTGGAGAGAAAATCTTGAGCTCGCGTCGGGATCGTGCACCAATAATCCTCCCCATGTACAGTCGTCAAGTATAGGGAGAAAACGTGCAGTAAAGAACCGGTCGCAAAAAGTAATAGCAGTTACAGGCCAGACGCGTGACGAAGAAACAGTCCAAGTTCGAAGATCCACGAGTACTAGCGCGAGAAAATTGCCAAGGGATTAAGTCCCACCTTTCACCGAACCACCTCCTCATTTTCCGCAGCGAATTCTCTTACACTTCTTCTCATTTTCCACAAAATTTCTCGAAACCGCGAACCCCAGGAAATCCTCATTTCCCGCTGGTTGGATTTCTCTTCCTCTCTCTACTTTTTCTTCTTCTTCTCTCTCTCTCTCTTTCTCTATCTCTCTCTTATCCAGAATAGGACACTGGAGAAGAAACTCCTCGCTCTCTACCTCTCATGGTATTCCCGCAATAATGTCACCGGAGGCTGTAGCGGCGGCGTCCTCTCGTCTGTTGTTTCTAGAAAAGCAACGAAGAGAAGAAGGACGGCGAGGTTCGTCCTTTCCCTGAAAACAACCGCGAGGCTCCTTTCTTCTCACGCTCGTGTATTTTCTTTGGAGCCGGAGGTTTATCTCGTTACTCCCGCGTGTTTTGGCAGGACTGTCCGCTAATTCCGGCGCTTCGTATAATTATCCGCGACTCGCTTGCGCGTATTTGCCCGCCTTGCTTGTTTACCGAACAAACGATCTTATGAATAAAAGGCAGACGGGAGACTCGGACAGATGTGTACGCGTTCGCGCGTACGTGTCTGCGTATTTATATGTGTATGCACAGCGGCGCCCCAAGCCGCGGCGGTCTTGTGTGGATTATCGCAGGAGCGCGATTTCACGGCTGTAAAATATGAGTCGGACTTAGCGTAGCGCGCGCTTGCACGGCCATGGTTGTTTAAAAATTTATATACGTGGCCGAGGCAGTTTCCGGGACGCAAAATTAAGTTCTGGAATCCTTCCTAGATATGATTAGTTGCCGCTTTTTTTCCCTTTAACTTTTCGAGAATTTTATTTGGAATAAAATCTTTTTCCGCGGCTTTAACTAAAATTTAAGATGTGGCTTTAATTCGGATAGTTTTAACTGCTTTTTGCATGTTATAAATGTCGCAAATAATTTTTCAATATTTTTACAATCCAAAATCGACATTACGTTGCTGTGTTCGATGAAAATTTCAATTCAAGACACAGCTATTCTGGTTAATTAATTGCTATGCAAATGTCCTTTTGACCCAAGTGTACATCGATCGATTTGAGCTTCGGTCATTGGATAACAGAAAGTAATAAATTATATATATATATTAAAGTAATCCATTCAATTATTTTACATTATATTATGCAGAATATTTTAAGTTATAATTAATTACTTTCTAATTCTATAAGTAATTACATTAGAGTTGCAAAATTATAAAACGGTTCTCAAACCACTTGAAAATTATGCCGTCGTTTCGGAAATACATTTGAAATTATTCATTAAAATTGCTAATAAGAGTACTTTCTTTTCTCATTTTTATTTTTTCATTTACGAGTATAAATGCAGAAAATTTTTTTGAAAAAATTTCTTCGCAATAGTAAAGTAAACAAGAGACGATCTATAGAATTATGGAAAAATTAGTATTTTTTATGATAAAAAAAAGTGATAAATTTATAAATATACATCTTCTTTGCTGCATAGGAAAAATTATCATAAATCATATTGACTTTTTATACAGAGAAGATTTGAAATTAACTTTTTTTATTAAAAATTGTACGGGAATTTTTCATAAAAAATTTTCCGTGTGTATTTTTTTTCACTTGTACTTCTCATTCGTTTTAAACATTAAACGACTCAAAAATTAAATAATCGCACTAGAATAAGTAAAGCAAAGGGGCGAAAAACGAGGCATTACCGTAATTCATAATCAAGAATTTCGTAGGCTGCTTTATCGCGTGCACACATCGCCGACAATCTCGCCTCGTGTGAGGCACATGCACACACGCGCACACACGCGCACACACGCGACGAGGAACTAGCACGAATTCGCGGTAAAATGCAACGCGTCCTAATAATTTCGACGGATCAAGTAATTATATTAACGATCTATTTACCGGTCTCTAGAGGCCAGGAAATTACGTTCAAGTACAAGCGTGCACACTTAACATATATGTAGAGAAAGAGGGACGCTCTTCTTCGGCCTTTGAACGAAGCACAATCAAGCATAGGTACAAGGAGGAAAGCGGTTGCTCGCTTGTCTTTTCTCAGTTCCGTAACATTTCACAAGATTCTCTCCTCGAAATTACCTTAGAACCTTCGGCGCTCCTCGCGGAGAGAGCGAGTTATTGCCGCGTTCCGCGAAACGCGGCTGTATAAGCACGCACGATAAATTAATGAAGAAGTTAAGATGCGATATTGCTTTCCCTCCCTTATCCCTGCCTACCCCTGCCTACCCCTGCCTACCCCTGCCTACCGCTGTCTACCCCTCCTTCTCTTCTTCTCTCCCTTTCCCCTCGCGCCTCCCCCATATTCCTCATTTTCTAAACGCGACCTCGTTATCTCGCCTGCAAAACTACGAATCGATTTGTGGAACGATGCGCTATCGCGATTTTTATTTATCTTCTTAATCGCAATTATCTGGTTGTTGTTACGTTATCCTCAGAACCCTGTTATACATCAAAGGGGAATTACGTAGAAAAAGTGCCTAATGCCGTTATCTCTTCCTCCTCCTTCTTCTTTTTGTCTTCTGGTTGGCCAATGCGTAACCAGTGAGAAAAATGTCTGTTTTTTTTTTTTCAGCGATAATAATTGTTTTACGATTCTTCGTTGTTTTTTTTTCCTCTAATGATTTATCTAATTTTTTTATAAACTTTTATTACTTTTATAAATACTGAATCTTTTGTATAAATAGTCTGAAGTATGGTAACGAATATTTATGTAGAAAATAAAAATATCGATGAAAATCTGATTTTATGAATATAAAATTGATAAAGTATGCATATGCACATCAGTTTATTAAATCAAACCAATAATACATCCGTATATGTTATCTTATTATTGGTATGCTTGTTATTCAGTTACTTTGTAAAATCAGTAGGTTGTCGACCATATTTTTCGTTTATTAAAAACGCTCAGGTCATATTGATAACTGTTGAAATTAATTAAAAAAAAATTTATTTGATAGCAATAAAAAGTTTTTAATTATATTAACGAATTTTATAAAAGTTATTCTAGTTTATGAAATGTAGAATTACAAGATAATTAATTGATAATGTTTTACTGATGTATTCGGTTACTAAAATTCGTCGATAATTACTACTCAGTAAACATAATAATGATAAATTGACAAAATCAATGTAAACTATGTGTTATCAATTTTATCAGGTATATTGCAGATGCATATATATTGATTAAAATTTAATAGACAGTAATTAAGAACATTTATTACAGTTAACAAATTTATCAGAGAATTTATTTAATACAATACAATTCAATAGTTTCTCACAAATATTACTTTTTCACTTAAATTAAGCAATCTTTATTAACGATATCAATAGAAATTAAATTCGAATGTATCACTTTAATAAAGTATAATAAAAATGTTACAGTATTGATTAGTTTTTAATTGAAAAATGACGAATGAAAATAACGAGCTTTTGGTTGGTAAAATAAACAAACATTTTTTTAAATTTAAATGCTTAAAGATTAGCATTAACTAGGAAGAGAAACATTTTCTCGTCTAATAAGCCGATTTCGTTTGCATGCAAGATAATGACCGATTGCGACGGAACAAAAAGTAAAAGAAAACGCCATTATAAATTAAAGTTCCTTTCGATCACGAGGGTCAAACCCAAGTTGGAAAGGTAATAGGGATTGCAGTCTCGCGTATTTCCAAACGTACGCACAAGAGATCACAGGGAGCCGGGAAACGTGAAAGAGAGCGAGAGGGAAAGAGGAAACGACAGGCCGCTGCACATAGAGCCATAAAAATAAAGCATAAAATCAGATGCTGACTCGATTGCACTGACGCTGCGACCGATCGTCGCCGCAAAGAAGAGAGAGAGAGAGAGAGAGAGAGAGAGAGAGAAGAGGAGAATATGCGGAGTGTGCGATTTAAATCATAAAACTCCAATAAAAATACGGAAGGTCTCGCGCGCGCCCACACCCCGATTTCCTCGACGCGGGCGTACGGAGCGCCTCTCAGGTTTCGTTTCTCTTTTCTCTCTTACGCTTAACTTTGCTCGCTCCCTATTCTTTCTCCGTACCTCGCCGAAAGCTTTGATCGCGCGATTTTCTTTGCCGGTGCATCCAATTTTGGCTTGGTATTCACGTGATAAGCGTTTCTTTTCTGGATGATTTCACGTGTTTTATCATGTTTTAAAGCTTTATTAGAATGAAATTTGACGTTTTTATATCGAGTGCTGCAATCGTTGAAGACTAGATAATTTAATAATAATCGAATTTTTTATTTTCAAATCGTTGTAAGTTGTTCGTTCGTCATAACTTTTTGATTAAACAATTTTCTAACTTTAATAACAGTTGCTTCGTAATAATTCAGAATTTTCCTTCGTTATTCATTTATTTGGATACTTGACTTCTTTGCATCTTTAAAATTAAAATAGAGCAATGTACGTATAAATTATCAGAAACTTTATTAAACTAAGAGAAAATTAACAAATGTGATTTACAGAATGCTATGTAATTTAATTGAAATTTGTTGTTCAATCGTATTCCAAAACTACTCCGAATTGAGTAATTACAATAGTTTCTGTTCTCTCTCTCTCTCTCTTTCTCTCTCTCTCTCTCTAGCTATAAAATAGATTTAATAAATCGTTATTAAAAACATATATGCTTATTTACAATGTATAAATGCCTATATATTATTAATCAGTATGTAATTTAAAAATAATTTTTAATACAAATTACAAGAAATATTATTTAAAAAATTTAATTTTGCTAATTAATTGGCATATTTGTGCAGTTTGAAAATGTTATTTAACATAAATAAAATTAAAAATGCAAGCGTTTTAAAATATTAGTACTAATTATATTAATAATAATGACAAAGATAATAAATATTTATCTACCAATACTTATTAAAAATATATTTCACTAAAATTATAAAATAAGCAAATGTTTTCAAATTTTAAATTTAAAAGAGAATTAATTTTTCATTTAAATAACATTTTAAACCGATGATTCATTATATAAATTGCTTATTTAATTTAATTTTTAATTTATAATTACTGTCTATTATTCTCTATAACGTTACTTTATTAATAATTTGTTGACAATTTGCCGTTTAGATGAATAATCTATAAAATTACAATGATTTATATAGATGCTGTAATGAAAATAATTAAAAAAGCAAGTGTGCTATAAATGTAAATGCCAAATAGTTGATTTTGTAATTAACTACGTACTTTTAAAATCATAAAATGAATTGAAAGAAAATATAAACATAACATTAGTAAGATAGAAAATTATAAAAAAAAAAAAAATGTATTTATGGTATTTTGGTCGTCAGTCTATACGAATTTTTTTTTTTTAAATGGCTTGAAAAATTCTGAAGAATCGTTTTAAATAAGTTGCAAATAGGTGTAAGATAATTGCAATCGAGGTACGAGCTACCTTAAATTGAATCAAATAGTCAATATTGTTTGCGCAAACAATCATCAATATTTTGCTTATCAATAAAATAAAACTGACTATTTATGAGCAAAAGAAGTAAAATAAAAGTGAGTGAATAAAGAACTTCTCTTTTCTCTACGAAATATCGATGATGGACCGTTCGCAAGAATACGAAGTGACAATATTTCACCGGCAGGGACCGCGCTATCATTTTTCAGTGACCCGAGCTTTTGCCAGCAGGCAACCCAGTCAAGTCCTTTTCTCAGCCATTTAAACGTTAACCTTTCACGCCTCGTTTCTCTTTTCTCTCGCGGTACCATCTCGCCATTATTTATCTTTGTATTTTTTATTTTTACTTAAGCTCACAGAGCCGCGTCGCAGCTACCCAGTAAATTTCCGATGCAAATGGGAGATCACCGATATCCGTGAACAAACCATTGCAGGACCGGCCGCAAAATATAAATTCTGAAATCCGGAGGATATTTATGCCCATTATCTGGCCATGTACGCGTACTACACCGTACCGCATTTTCAGGCATTTCTTTTATGATTATTCTTTCGCTCCTACTCTCCTTTGCCTTCCTGGCTTTCAGCGTATGCTTAAGCGCAGATTTGATGACTTAGATGCGCACTCTTTACTCAAAGTTTTCTCTTTTTTATATACTGCACTATGTACCTCAAAACGATTGTGGTACGATTGTCGACACAGTTCCCCAATATTTAAATTTTAAGCTGAATAGTAAAATTTTGATAAAGAATAAAACTGACACAAAATGTCTCAACAAGTCTTGGCTTGTTGAGCTTGCCTGACCAAACAAGCTCTATTCTACTTACTTCACAAGAATTTAGAATAAAAATTTTATATCGAGATGAAATCAGTATAGATTGATAGAATAAAGTGATACAGTTACAAACTTATATGCAATAAATATATGAAATTTTAATACTTAAAAAAATAATAATATAATACAGAAAAGTAGTAGCAAAAGATTTACAAAGCCTCGTTAAAAATGTAAAATTTATTAAAGCTCAAATATATTCGAGACTAAAAAGTCGAATCTCAACAATATTCCTGGACATACCGCATCTAAAGTCAAAGAAAATAAAAAAGAAAAAGAATATAGCCATAAAAGGTCGAGAAAAAGAGGAAAGAAAATAAATGGAAAGTAGAAAAAAGCACGCTGTGTAGGCCATGCTGAAAGGTTAAAAAGCGGGTCAGCGACATAAATACGGCCATTAGCCTGATATTCAATAAATGCCGGTCTGCCGACTTGCTTCCTTCCCTACCTCTTCGCCGACTCTTCGCATCCTTCAAGAAAGCAGCGTCATTATGTACATAAGGAGAAGGGAGCTCTCGTTTGCGCGCGAAATGTAGGTGTTGTGTACGCGGCGCATGCACACATCGAGAGAGAGAGAGAGAGAGAGAGAGAGAGAGCGAAAGAGAGAGAGAGAGACAAGGGTAGAGAGGCGAGAAGGAGAAAGGATCGCGAGAAGGGTGTATACACATAGTCGGTGTAGGCGAACGCGCGCGCGCTCGGAATTGCACGTCAGGAAAGCAAAGTCTAATTAGTATGCTCGCGATCGTTGTGTGATCGCATGCCTATTATCATGTGTAACGAGTTCATGGAAAAGGGATATCACGCAAAGAGCGAGAAAGGGAGAAAGAAAGAGAGAGAGAGGGAAAGAGAGAGAGCGCAAAAGAGAGAGCTGCACCTTTTTGTAAACTGTAAAATGTAAGCTGGTTTGAGTTTAACGTGCGAGCATGGCAAACGTGCCAGAAATTATTTTACGCCTTTCCATCGGTTGTCGAATTGGAATTACCAAGATAGTTGTTGGCTCTACGCTGATTAGTTTGTGCTACTTACTCAAAGATATTTTTATATGTTTCTCGCAAACTTATTCCTTATTTCTTTTTCATCTTTTATTTTTATTTATTTATTTTTTTTAGTTATTTTGGGCTATAATTTATTTCTAGTTTTTTCAAAGTGGGTAAAATTTCACGATCATGATCCCCTAATACAGCTGAACAATAAACTAGAAATTATCTTAGTATCATAGAGAATTTTATCTTAATTTAATAGACAAAAGAAATCGAAGAAATTAGAAAACACAATCGTCTACTCGAAGTCAAGTTACGTGCACGGGTTAAATGAGAAAGAAAATCGCTCGACCAGGGAGCAAATTCTTTTCGAAAAATCAAAGTCATGCATATGCAATTGCGCCGCGTCTGACAGTCTACTCCCATCTCACTTAACTTTTCCTCCCAATGAAAGCCATTATTAAACCGTCTAGTGTCTCCTCGCGATGGTCTCGCTTCGTCGCGCTACTTTGTCTATCTCCCTATCTCTCGCAAGAGTCGAGGAGTTGTCTAGCGAATCGAGAAGAACGATAGAAAGAGAAAGCAAGTGAGAGGGCAAGAGCAAAAGTTGGCTTGCAGCCAGAGGCGTATTCATTCCAGGAACTGGCGCCCAATTTAAAGGGCCAATTATTTAATCAATTCCACTCTCTTAGCGGTCCAGAGACTTATAGAGAGAGATAGATAGATATATAGATATAGTTGATAGATAATTATATAGATAGATAGATAGATAGATAGATAGATAGATAGATAGATAGATAGATAGATAGATAGATAGATAGATAGATAGATAGATAGATAGATAGATAGATAGATAGATAGATAGATAGATAGATAGATAAAGAGAGATAAAAAGAAAGAGAGAGAGAGAGAGAAGAAAAGCTTAGGCAAGAGGAAACCGAAGCAAATACGACAATTGAAATCTCTTGCTCGCTATGTGCCACCTAAATTGTTCGACTCCCAAATTCGTTTCGCGGCCAATGCTCATAAATTCCTGATAGATGGAGGTATTTGTTAAGGGTGAAAGAACGATGAGCTGTGCCATGGAAGAAATACCGTCTTGGAAATTGTAGAAAATCCTTTTTGATTGGACCTACGTTTCGTTACATGAAATTTTTTCATTGAATACGAGAAATAGGAATTTCTTTAATTGCAACCCATTCGGTATGTTCTTGCTAGATATCATCTGAGCGATGATTCAGAACGGAGTTTAAAGAACACTTGTTTTTCTAAATTTACTAAAAAGTGGTGTATTCACCGCTCACTTTTTGCCGAGTCGAAAATTCTAATCTGCGATCTTTGGATTATAAATTTCGCTCTCTGTAAATTATGCCGCCACTCGCTTCGTCGTTATTATAGTTCGGTCAAAATTAAAATTTACATGCGATCCATTTAAAATTGCTGGGATATGTGGAGGAAAAACTTTTCATTAAAAACATTCATTAATATATCCGTTTACAGAACCAGTGAGCTCGATGAACTAATCTACAATGGCATCGTAACTCATCTCGCTATTCATCTTTCTAGCTTCTCCATTCTATTTGACTGTGATATAACCACGATTTTCGAATCCGCTATTCTCCGCCTCCAAACTCTACATGTTCTTGCTTCTATTTTCCTTTGATTTTGAACGACTGCACCGGCTGCTCGGCCACGATAAGGTACGCTTAAATACTGGAAAAAGGCAGTGGCGAGAGTATGTACCGGTAATAAATTGCAAAGCCTCGTGCATAAATGCGCTATAATATATTATCTTACGAGTATACTTTTTATGAGCACCTTTAATCGCAAGAGTTTGTGCGCATACGTTACAACAGCTATCTCTTTTTGGCTAATGGCTGAAACGGACATCCCTTAAAGTCTCGCGTACATGTATTCCACGAAAGAGTTCGTTAATCTGATTCAGGTATCACCGCCGTCGCATCGAAATTATGCCTGGAATTTTAAGTCGGACCTTCGTCCTATGCATAATTCGTGAACGGATGACTAATTCGAGGATGAACTTAACGTTGGCCCTCGTGCGTCGGATATTTCATGAAAAAGTTTACATTTTTATGATGTATAAAATGTTATGAAAATTAATCTTGTATAATGTTAAATAATTGAACATATGCTTTTACGATATTTAAGTTTAAATTCATCTTAAATTTATACGTAGGTATGAATTCAGTAATAAAAAAAAATAACTAAAATGTTAGGAGAAAGTTGCCGGTACGCAAACTAGTAGCTCAACCATAAAGTCAAGCAGAAACAGGGAACAGTAGACAATAGAGAAGAGCAGTACGGCAGTTGGTTAAACGAAAAGCAGATGGGAGGATTGAATGCTCTCTAAGAGAGAGTGAGTGAGAGAGAGAGAGAGAGAGAGAGAAAAGAAGATTGTCGATCCCGCAGGAAGAAAGTCCGATCGAACCGACGTGTCGAACGAACGACCGCGTCCAGCAGTAAAGGCCGATAGGGAACGAGTGAAGCGCTGTCGCAAACAATTATATAAAAAATCGAAACGGGCGACGTGCTCGCTTCGTTTTAAAGGCTTGTCGCATGTTCCCCGATCGTCGAACGAATCATTCGACCGTTTGAGCGATTTACTTTCTACTCTCCCTCGCATCCCTTTACGAATTCCCGATCGAACTCTCCACGCCAGTTACATCGCCAAAACTGCCGAACCCCAAGAGCACTCTTCTTCGATGGACCTCGTCTTTGACTTTTTTATCTTCTTTTATCTGATTTTTTCATTTCTTTTTATTTTTTTCTCTCTTTTTTTTTACCTCGAGGTTGGATGAAAGCTTGAAACTCGTAATGTTAGTTCGTTGATTGTCTTGCTGAGTTGAATGATGCCGCTTACATGATCTTCCTTTATTTACAATCTGTACGAAGGCTGCACATTGCGCACAAACTTTAAAATGTAATTGTAAATTTATTTTTAATTGCTTTTCAAGTATTGAGTAATATCTAGTAGTAAATTTTAATGCCATAGTGAAATATAAATAAAAAAATAAAGGATGAACATCTGCTTATAATAATTTTCTATTATATTGTAATTTTTCAAAATTATATTAATCGAACATGTATTATTTTTATGTTTAGATATATTACTTTTATTTAACTAATTTTTAAAGTGAATTCAATAAAGATTGAAAATTAATAAATGTTTATATTTACTCCAAAAATAAAGTAGAAATAGAATTTTAAAAATGAATTTTCATAACAAATATTCTATAACTATATATTTCAAATTAATGCAGAGTTTTTTACAAAATATGTATTTTACTTACCGTTCAAAAATTAATAAGTAAAGGTAGCGATATTGTTGAAATTTAAAATCGAAACGAAGAAATACAACTGCAACAAAAGTGAAAAAAAATACCGACATACTACGAACATCCATTCATCGACTATGTAGCTCCCTTCGATTTATTGCTTGAGAAAATAAAGAGTATGGGAAGAAGAAAAGATAGAGGATAAGAAAGAAAGTGATAGAAAGAGAGAGAGAGAGAGAGAGAGAAAGAGAGAGAGAGAGAGAGAGAGAAAGTCAAGTATAAGAGGAGAAACACAGCGAAATAGGCGTTTTCCAAGGAGAATAAAAATTTTTTACTCCGTAGAGTGAGAAAGAGAGAGAGAGAGAGAGAGAGAGAGAGAGAGAGAGAGAGAGAGAGAGAGAGAGAAACTCCATCGAGGGCGAAGAAAAAAAAGAGCGAAAGAAAGCGCAGAGTCGGTCGATAAGTTCTTTAGTGGGTGGCTCGAGGGGTTTAAAGAGGTAAAAAGAGAGGGGTGAGCAGCACTTGCTCGCGATCACAATCGAGGGGAGAGAGGGGAGGGGAGAGGGCCGGTTTTTATGAAGCAATCACCGCAGCTTTCATCGGCCTGTTCGGCCTTTAACCTCGCGTCGAGGAGCCTCCCGCGAGTAAACGAGTCGCAAGGTGATTTTAACGGCTATCTTTAAAACGCCGCCACCCCCAAGGTTGAAAAAACTCGCGGCGTCCTCGGCGCGATCTCTCGGTGCCTAAACTTTTTGACTTGCCCGCTCTTTAACTAACACGGAAGAAAACATAACACCTCGAGTGGGTTGCAAATGTTAATCGGTGCTCAAAATTTTACGAGGTTATTATTTCTTTTTCCTCGCTTTAAGCCACGACCTCGCAATAACGACATATGACGATTGTTTTAAATGATAATATTTAAATTACTGATTTATCATCAGCTGCACTTAAAAACAGCTGTACGATTATTTGATAAATTTCAATTAATAATAATTTCAAAGCCGTTATATTTCATTTCCAATTAATTTTCAGTCTTGTTTTTACTAAATTATTTTCAAACCATTGGTTTAAAATTCATTATTTAAGCACATACTAATTAAGAATTTATTACTAAATATTGTAATCCGATAATCGTAAGCTAGTAATTTGATAAAACTGTCTATGCTTTGCTTTGTTAATTTTATTACAGGCAAATTTATCAGAATACTCGATTAGAATAAATCAAAAATTAAAAAAACAAATATCATACTGTAGTTTGAAATCATTGCACTATTATGTCTTTTAATGAAAATAGTAATGAAAAATAATTAACTAATTTAAATATTTATCTTTTCGATAATGCTTAAAGCTGGTAGAATGTTTCTAAACTACATAAATCATCTTGCCTTGTTTTTTTTAATTAATATAAATGTAATAATTACTTTATAATTACTCAACTACTAAATGAGAAAACTAAAATTTCGCACAGACTTAAAATAAGCAGAGGATAATTGTACGAATGAAAACGTTTACATAAATGGATGCGTGTACACACACACACACACACACACACACACACACACACACACACACACACACACACACACACACACACACACACACACACACACACACACACACACACACACACACACACACACACACACACACACACACACACACACACACACAGAGAGAGAGAGAGAGAGAGAGAGAGAGAGAGAGAGAGAGAGAGAGAGAGAGAGAGACAATGCAACCGAAGAACAGTAAGCCGTCGTCCTCGTCGGTGCACAAGCTTACCTCGAATCCCGCACATTCGCGCGTCTGCGGTGTCCCGCGCATTCGCGTAAACTCAGTGCCGAGTATAAACATAGACCGTTAGCACGCATAGCTCTACATATTCACCTCTCTCCTCTTCTACATTGCACGCAAGCGCAAACTGTGCGTATCGCGACCGATTAAACGCACACGGGTAAAGAAAACGACTCAGGAGGGTCTGTGTCGCCTGCGCCCCCCCACCCCACCCCCTTCCCACTTGAGAGTAGAATAAAAACTGTATAACTATCTATAGTTTACGCACGCAGTGTATATGTGTGTGCATGTATAGAGAGTACGATAGCTTCTTTCGGTGGTGATAATAGCCTTAGTTCGGGACTGTTTTTATCGGCGTACGGAATTTTCGAAAGAATCTTTTCCGATTTCAAAAGTTAAAGAAAAGAATTTTGGGCAATTTGTTTTTTAATCTCATACGTTATCGGTGATCGAGAATACTTTCCACTTTCGACTTTGTCTCGCTTTAGCTTTGCAGAGTTTATCGATGTACACGAATGAGACCGAATACTGAAGTTTTCCGAGATTTCGAAAAGATTATTAGCCAGTTGTGCACGTTTCGAACTGATTATTTAAATTTTGAATATATCGTGAATAAATTTAAATTTATATGATTCACATAGTATTACAATTTGCCAGCAATCTGGCAAAGTTTACAATCTAGTAGTAAAAGACAAATAATATTATAATCTTATTTAAAATTCTCACTTGGCAATATGCAAACATTAAAGCTTATCATGAAGCTGTTTATAATGAACGAAGTATAATAGCATTACAAAGCTGAATAGTAAAATCGTATTATGCGTGTTTAATGCCACGTACGAGTGAAATTATGAACAGTCAACGTATTCCTCTAATCCAAAACTAGCCCCATATAAACACACGATTGTTAATAAACTGAATTAGTTTATACGCCACGTTTTGGTAAATACGATTCTCTTACAGAAAATCGCGTTGTAAAACTTTTTAAAATATAAAAATATGTAAACAATTAAATTTAATTAAAATAATTAAATTCTTGAGCTTAACAACAAAAATCCATGCGCGCAAAAAAAGAGCAAAGAAAAATTTGGCTCGTCTGAAAAAATGTAAGCGACGAGGAAAGCAATCCGAACGAGTTTTGCACTCGCTGAGTGAACAACGAGATAGCATAACGCACACGCACGCATCCGCCTAAATCTTCGGAACAACAGACCAAAACGCAAAACGGCTGCGAGTCCGGGAACAAAAATACACCGCGTTAATTGTAACAGGCGTGAGAGGCGATGGAAGACGGCGAGTTACGCACGCATAGCGCTGCTGTTCTCTCTCTCTCTCTCTCTCTCACTCTCTCACACACATACACACATACACACACACACACACACACACACACACACACACACATACTCACTCTCTCTCGCTCTTTCGCGATAATGAGACACACATCCATGCGAGGATTTCCTAGGAAGGGGAGGGAGAGACCTGAGTAATAGATTCGCATTATGCTACGTCGGAGCGCGCGCAGCGGTCCTGGACTGCGTGACGCATTGCACTTACTGTCCGCGCGACGTGAACGCGGCCGTTCATTCATTTGCCCGCGCTTGTCTCGGCTAATTTAATGCCTCGGATGAAGGACCTTAACCGTCTAGTCGACTGGCCACTTTTCTTCCAGCCCTAAACTTGGACTAATTGAAACCTCGCTCCGGGGTAAAGGAAAGATATTGCCGAGGGCTTCTTCGTGCGATGGCCCGCTTTACTTCGATCTAGTTAATTTATACTTGATTTTTTCATGACGCCTCTCGCTTTGAATCGACTTTTTTCCAGTCTTGAAATTATGTATAAAAAGTAAATAAAAATAAGTAGTCAGAGTTTTTTCAAATTTTCCCAGAGGAAAATTGTTTATTTGTTTACCTATTCAATCCGATATTGAAAACTTAATTGAATAAAAAAAAAATGTCACAGATAGCGTTTATAAACGGATTATTGCGAGCTAATTAATTCGGTGCATCATTACACATTTGTACAAAGTAAAGGAAATCATAATTAAAGATCTCGTCTGGAATCTAGCTAACTAATTACTTCAATATGAATTACGTGGACGGAAGCGTGTATGCTCCAATTGTTGTCCTCGTAATCGATCATCCTTAAATGGTAATTAAGTGCTGCGATTATTTATCGAAGCCTTAATAATCAGCCTCTCAGTCAGCAACGTGTATCGCGCTTCCAACTCATAAATTAATCCTTCGATTATTTCTCCCTCTCGAGTAATTCGCAATGGATCCGTTTGGAAAAAGATTTATGCTGGCTTATAGCCGAAAATCGCCTACGCTTGTTTCGACGTGGCACGAGACGATGGAGGAAAAAAGAAAAATAAAAATTTCATTCGCGACCCCTTGCTCTTTTCTCCATCTCGAATTTTTCAATCTTACGCCCCTGTAGTCGGGTCGGTACTTGTGATGTTGAGCGATAACCGTGAGAGGCTCGCTATTTATCAATGGTTCGATGGAAATGGACGCTCGTTTTTCTTCTTTCTTTCTCCCTTGCTCTCTCCTTCGCATTCGCAATATCGCGTCGTTCGCAAAAATGTCGGATACTTTGGCGTAACTTCACCCAAAGCAAAAGATCGAGCAGCTGCAAATATCACTTTTTATTAATAACAAAGGGTTTTTGAAATTTTTACCTATTTTATAAGCGGCGAAAAAAATAATGCGATCGGGCCAATTGGGTCGAATGCATATATCGATCGAAATATAATAATTAGGCAAAAATTTTGGTTCACGACTAATTCATACAGAATTTCAATCAAATAAATTTAGCGTTATAATTAGGCTCTTTTTTGGTTGTGAAATTCTGAAATAAACTTACAGTTTTTTAAATTTTATTAACGCGTAAACAATTTTAATATTTTATAATCTTTTAATACCGATATCACATTCGGTAAATGAAACCGTTTCCGTTTATCTATAATTGAAAACTGAAAATTAAAGAAAAAGAAAAAAGAGCCAGCCGTGTAAGTAAAGTTTGGAGTAATAAAGAAGCTCGAGGAAATAAAGAGCTCGAAGAGAGGAGGAGATACTCAGTATCTCTGAAAATAAATGAAATTTTCAGCATCCCATCGGGCCTGGTTGCGACGCGCGAATCCGTGCAGTGACTTCGTTTCTCACAAATGTACTTGGTCGCGTCCGAAGCTAAGAGCCACAGAAACCAGCGACTGGAGAGCTTCCCATGAAAGGAAAATTCTCGCAGACGGCAGACTCTGAAGGATTTTCGAGAAAGTAGAAAAAAGCCGTTAGCACATCGCGTGCGTCCAAAGTATATTTGAGTATAATAACGTTACCGACCGAAAACGAACTATGCGTGTCGTCTGCACGCGTCACCCTTTTTCCATTATTCGACCGGACCCGACCCGAGGATTTCGCAAACAAGATTCTCTCTTAGCTCGCATTCGGTGCAGTAAGCGGTAAAGGGGATTGCGCCGTGAATGCCAAATACGTGTACAACGCTGAGATATGCCGATGGATAAATCGCGGGGCTTACACTTTTCCGACTGGCGCGCGTCTCGAAAAATTTCGCGAACATGGTGGTACGTTTCTCTCTCTCTTTCTCTCTCTCTCTCTCTCTCTCTCTCTCTCTCACTTTATATATACTGGTCGCTGCTTCTGTAGAAGATTCCCGGAAACATGAAAGGTTTGCATTCATTTGAACGTCCGCGTTTTTTAAGAGCTTTTTTATGCAAAAACATGTTATCGAATACTTATCTTTTAATACTTTTTTTAATGATAAAACCTAAAATCTTAGCAAATAATTTAAGGATTTTTCCGATTTTATCCTAATATTTGTAAATGAATTTTTTAATTAAATAAATTTTATAATCGTTAATTATATTGAAAATTATTAATTTTTAATAAATTATTAGAGAAATTATTATATATATTATAATTTTCAAATAACAGGACTTTGTATGAAAAAGTTATGTATAATTCTGCGAATTGTCCATACGATTGTTAATAGTAATACCTGATAATGATGCGATATAATTGTATAACTGAAGAATTTTGATTGCAACATAAGCATTAATGAATATTATACGATTTGCAGTTAAAATTCTGATATTAGGATTCAACGCATAATTATTATTTATGAGTAAATTTTGTAACTCAGCTCATTTTAATTGAATCCAACTTTATTATTACTTCTTTTTAATTTTAATTGCAAAATGAAAGGTATTTTAACTGATTAATCAGCTTTATTGAGGTATATCACTAATTAGGTAAGACAACATCTTTAAAAATTTTTCTTGAAAATGAAGGAAAAAAAGGATTCGTTGAAGAAAACTTACCCTCAACCCTTTCATTCCATTTTTCGTCTTTTTTTCTTTTTTTTTCAAGCTTCCTCTTTCTCCGCAGTTCTGCAAGTTTTCTTTCCAACAACTTTTTACCAGTGATAACGTGGACTTAACTGCCACCTTATACTTTACCCTTTCTCCAATGAAGCAATTTCATTTTTCCTTTTTTCCTACCTACCTCTCGCTATTATCTCACGGCGTTTTTATTCTTCTTACAGCCTTATTTTTCTTTAATTTGTCTACCTCCTTGCCCGCCCCTACGTCCACGAGCTCGATCGCTTCGCTGCCATCTCCGCTTTCCCTTTCATATCCTATTCAATGGCGCGATAAAGCAAGCGTAAAAAACTCAGAGAGAAAATGTGTGTGCGCGAATCTCGTTACGGAAATAAAAAATGAAATCGGCCGAGCGAAAAATCGCAGCAAAAAATAAGTAAAGAAAGTGCAGCCATCGCGCAACTTTGCATACACGCAAAATGGACTCTCACCGAGTGCGATTTTCAACGGGCAATTTGACTCAACGTCACTCTTTCCAGAAAACAACAGCAACTCTGGATTCATCACGTACCTGTCAAGTAAGTACCTCGGCGCTTGATTATCAAAACATAAACATGTTTCGTATAATCTCCTTTTACTACATTTCTTTATTTTAATATTATATTAACATTATAAATTATTTATATATGAATAATTATAGTATTTAAAACAATAGTTTAATTAACATGTATTCACTACGTAAATTTTAATATTTTTAATAATATATTTAATTATTATTATTACACATTTCATATTTCTTTATTTGTAAATATAATTTAAAATTACCATTTTAAAAATACCAAGCTTACCTTTTACATTTACTCTACGTTATATGAGAAAATGTATAATATAATTAATAAATATGCATAATGTGCATAAAATCAGTACATGAATTATTGGAATTATCGTAATCTCCAAATATATCGAAGTTTTTGCCATTTTTATTTTCACAGCAAGAGAAAGAAAGGTAGAAGTAAAAAGCGGCGTTCGGTTGCGTTACAATAGTAATTAACAAATCTCTCCCTTTTATCGAATAGCTAAAGGAGCAACGACGCTGCAAGCACATACATTTATAACGCTCGGTTGTTTACCCGGAAAGGGCGTAAAATTGGTTCTCGAATAAAAGAAGAAATCGAGCGCGACGATTTTTCCCGCGGAGGCTCGGCATCCGCGACACCCGGCCGTCGTTCTCCCAGGCGAGTAAATTTCCCCTGCCCGACCGAATCTGAATTTTAAATCCGTTAATGTCTATTTTTTCTCTTCTCTAACGTTATCGTTACACGAGCGTCGTCGTGTCCCTCTACATTGACTTTCAAATTTTTACCTTCTCCGACGGAACAGTTGGAGCCTAAACTTTCGAATGCACGCCGTTGCACTCGTGTTTGTATCGGGCGTTGGTTGGTACTGACGTTAGTTCCCGAGTGTCGTCGGCTCGCTTGTGTTGTATTCGCGAGTAATACGCGAGCAGCGGCGCCGGCACTTTGTACGAAACGGATTCGGCTTTTATTTATGGCATTTTATTGGCGCGCACACTCGAGCCTCTTAATATTGGTTATGCCGTTTGCTTTTCCTTTTTATTTTCCTTTTTAATCTCAAACGACGTGCTGCTATTACTTCGACGATTTTTCGTCATTTTTTATTGAGATTCTTTTGATTCGAATCGTTATTTTTAAGACGTTTTTTTTGCGTTTACGTCGATAAAATTGATAAATTTTGTGGCACTATATTTCGGTATCGAAACTCGTCAGTCTTTAACAAAAAAAGTTTGCGACCATATCCAGTAAACATTTATTTCCTATAACGTTATTCAAAATTTTAAATTAATTTTAATCAATTACAAAAAAGATCCGTAAGTACAAAAAAAAAAAAAAAAAAAAAAAAAAGAAAAAAATAATAATAAATAAATAAGTAAAAAAAAAAAAAAAAAAGTAAGAAAAAAGCCACTATTTTTTAGAAAAGATCGATTTTATTCCGAAGTATATCAAACTATACCTTTTTGTTATTCTCTCCCTTTTCCACCCTCCCCCTCCTCCTCCATTGATAGTCTCGCGTACTCGATAGGTTCAATTTCACGTAAAATCCCAAATGAACAATAAAACTTGAATTTACCTTTCCATTTACGGGAAAGAGAAAGATGCCGAGATGGAAAAGATGAAGGACTTCAAGGAAAATCGAAATATACATATTCAATTTCCCATTCAAGAACTGAGCTGAAAGCAAATTCTATATTTTTCTCTCTATCTCTCTCTCTCTCTCTCTCTCTTTCTCTCTCTCTCCATCCCTTACTTCGTTGTCCATTATTCCCGGTGCAATATCACCGCACGTGCAGTTTCCCGTTACGCACACGAGCCCTACTTCATTTTTTTTAACTCGTTTTCAAATAAAAATACATTTATGTGATGCGTGTATGTGTTTATTTACGCAAGGTTTCTCTTTGTTTGTTCGCGTTCTCGTCTTAAAAGCTTTTGCGTTCCGGATAAAAACAAGCAACTAAAAATATCACTAGCACTGAGATAAAATCGTTTGTAAGCTTTTTGAAAATCTACTTTTTACACAAAGAAAATGAATATTTTGCTTTTTATTTTTGTTTTGTAAATTTCAATATTTTTACTTTTAATATTGTTAAGGATAATAAAATAAAGAAAATTTTTAATATAAAACTACGGCTTTCGTGCAGCTCGTTCTGCAAGTGCAAATGGTTAATTCTTTTAACAAAAATTAATATTATTTAAAAACGGTACCTTCGCTTATAGCTATTTCGAATCGTTATTTTCAATCTCTGAAAGTGAACCTGCATACATAACGTGCACGCAAAATAAAGAGGTAACTGGCGAAATTTAAAATTTTGAAACATATTAATAAACCTTTTTTTAATGGGTAACCATTCTTCTTGACTATAGTTTTCAAACTTCGCGGCTTTAGAGAGAAATAGAGATAGAGAGATAGATAGAGGGGAAAGAAAGTGAGGGGGGGAAATAAAGAGATAGAGGTAGTAACGCAGAAGAGAAGTGCTTTTTACTGCTATTAAGAGTGCATAAAGCACTCAGACTAGATAAATATAATACTTCAAACAATAAATACTGAGCAGAGTTATTGAAAGATGAAAAAAAAAAAGCGAGAGTTGACTCATCGTCTTTTCCTCTCTCGATTTTGAATGCCGTCTAATCCGAGCTAGCATAATTTAGAAGTCGCACTCGTTAACTCACTCTTTTTCAAGGCACCTTCGAACCGAACCTTTGTACGCCCAAAAATGCTTCGGTCGTAGGTGCGGAAAAAAAGAAACAAAAGAATCTAAACGCCGGTAATACTTGTTCCGAATGATTTAAAAAATTCATTGTAACGTTTGGGTTAGGATCTCACATTTCCGCAATTTTCAAAGCTATGAGATATGCTTAAATCTTAAGATTTTAAACATTTCGCAAGTTAATTAACGAGGTAACATTAAAAAAAATTTAACAACTTTCAAGAGCACAAGAATTATCAGATCGATAGCATACGTTATGTTAATATTGCTCAATCATTGAATTTAATTTAACAACGACTCCGTATATAAATATTGAAAAATTACTTTAGTTCGTTTATTTAAAGCCGTAAAAGCGACAGTCTTTGGTCTTTGATTAAATTTAAGAATTAAACTTTATTAAAAAAACTCATTATTAACACATTATTCTATGTTATCGTAATTCTCCATTTAACGTGTAACGCGGATTAAAAACAAATCATAATTCAATTTCCTTCTTCTGAAGAGGAAGAAAAAGACAGCGCCGAAGGCAAAAAAAGAATTGCTGAAAGCATTGTTATCTGAGCTTTTAAGCGCCTGGCGACCACAAAGTCCTGCCCGACATCCTACCTTTAACAAAACTTTTTCCCTCTTTTCCAGCCTCTCCCCAGACTTCCGAGTCATAATAAGTCTTGTCTTCGGCACCTCGGAGGAGCTCCTCGCCTCGCGAATTTCTCGCGCGCCTTCGAGACGTAGAAACGCCGTCGCCGGTGGTAGTTGGTTGGAAAAGGAGGGGGGCTGAGGGGAGGGTGCGAGGCCAGAGGCGAATCGCAGGAGGAGGAGCCAGCCGCGTTGAACCTACTTATTTAGAATATCGGCGGCATACATCTGCATAAATTTGGCACAGGCTCGGGATTCCGCGCAGCTACCAAGGTATTATACAATGGTGTAGCACTAGTCCTTTCTCCTGCCTCCTCGCTTCCACGACAAAATAGACTTCGAGGGTTAGTACAACTTCCGCGGTCTCATTCGCCGTCACAATTACTGTCGTCGACTGCTGGCGGAAAAGGGCTGGGGAGGAGAGAATCTGTTCGTCTTGAAGGCTCCGCGAAATCTAATGGTATGATTAACTCGAAAACTTTCTTTATCTCGATTCGCCGCACGATGGCGTACGGCCAAAACAATCTTTTCCTATGAGATCGTTTGTCGTTTCTTCCCTCTCTCCGCTTCACTCCTTCCTTTTTTTTCTGTTTCACTTATCAACGTTATTTTACACCGTGCCTCTCGGTTTCCTTCAATGTTCCTCGTAATCCGGCGCCTTGCCGGATACGGGAGCTCGCGAGGAATATTTAATGAAAAGTGCCTCCGGGAGTTCTTCTTATCCTGCTTCCTCTTCTCCTCCTTCTTTCTCTTCTTTTCATTTTTCTTCCTCGTTTCTTTCCTAAGAATTTCAATCCTATAGGGATAGGACAAGGAAAAAGAATTCTTATTAAGAGTTTAAGTTTCGAGTACGGAAGGCGGCTGATTTTGTTTTCAGCTACCGCGCGTTCGTCGATGCGAATTAACAGGATTTAAAATTTTTAATGAAAGATATTCGAAAATGCAGAATTTGGGGATAAAATATATATGTTGTTGCTGATGTTTTACGACGTTTGCGAATCACAAAATAATCCTCGAAGATAAAACGTTGAAAAAATTTTATTGAAAAAATTCTTTTGAGCGTAATACACATTCCATATTTAGAATGTATGAAAACGATAGTACTTCTGATACGATAACCGTATTTATCCACAGGGCTTAGCGAATGTAATATCGGCCCATTGTTGTCATTCCAGTGTAAAATTGTCGTTTAACTTTTATCGCTTTTATCAGCTTAATTTTGCGATTTCTGCGCTGCAATTTACCGACAGTTTTGTATCGAATTTAACATTAGAATGATAATGGTCTTTTAAAGGATAAAATGTTTTGAGGATAAAATTGCATTCTTTAGTGGGATAAATTAAAATACTAGTTGAATGCATCTTTCGCGATAATTACGCATACATAGAGGACAATCTGGTAACATAATTTATTTATTGTGTGTAACAAAGTTTTGGACTTATTTTTATATATGCTCAAAGTACAATCAGAATTTAAAAAAAAATTTTATGCCTTTTATATCTATAATAAAACTTATATAGGAATAAGCAAGAAAAGGCGTCGCGCATTCCATTACCCCAGCGGGTCACTTCAATAAACAATCCAAGCGATATTTTCCAACCCCAAAAATCGAGGACTCCATTCGTGCTAAAACAATAAAAAGCCACAATCCGTTCCATTCGCTGATTTGAAAAAGTCGATTTTACCTTCCGCCCACCATATCGCTGTATATCTCTTTTGACTATGGATAAAATAAAAGAAAAAGCGAAAAACGAGACCAACGCGCCGGCTCGCGGTACGTTGTAACGAAAATATCAAAACGCTCGCGCAGATGCGCTCAGAGCAGTTCAGAGAGTGAGAGAGGCACATATAGAACGCTGGTCTGCAAGGGATTGAAATACATATTCAAATTGAATTATCCGCGCTACCAGGCAAGTTGATTCGAAATCATTCGATGGCACCGGACGAGATGAGCAAAACATAGCGCGCGTATGGGTTTCTCACACACACACACACGCACACACACACACACACACACACACACACACACACACACACAAATTTTGGGCATCGCGCCTCTGACTAATGGAAATTCTCAACGAGAAGTTGGTTAAACGCAAACGCTTTGCATACGTATCTAGTGCTACTTGCGCACATCCACATACACGCAAACATGTATATAGATTAGTATTAGCGAGCGAAAACTCGTGGGGTTTTTAGATCCGCCAAGTCACCAGGTGAGTGTACATATCTTAACTACAGAAACTTCGTCATTCTATCCTCGATATTTCAAGATGCGCCCAGTCACGCCCTAAACGGCCTCCACGAGGTTATCCACGAGTATAGACCTTATAGTGGTTGCCGCTTTTACTACCGGGCGCTTATTTGTCTGTCAGTGCCCTACCATTTCTTGTGCACTGCGATCAGTATGACTGATTTTCAACAGTTTTTGGACTTCTGAGCTTCTACTCGCGCTTCTAATTCGCATTCTGACATTTTTTTTTTTTTTTGTTTTACTTTTTTATCGTAAAAGAAGAAAGTTTGTCAACTCCGAATTATTCAAATTTAACAAAAATTCGACATTTGTACTGAACGAAATCGAATGCTGGATTTTAAACTTTTAAGAGGAATAATATCAATGTCATCGTGAATGTTAAAGCAAAGTTTGTCAATCGTGAATATTTGGTATAACGATAATTATAAAGTAGAAAAAATGGATTTTTATAAAACAATTTTATCGCCTTCATCGATAATAAAACTAAATGTCGCACGCTTCGGTAAACTTGAAAGATAAAATGAATGATTTTCCCACGATATTAAAGCTCTTTGATATAAAAGGATCTACATCGCATATTAAATATCCAACTGTTAATTTGCGCATGTCATCTCTATAATAATTTATTAACGCGCATAATTTTTAATTTAGCATATCGAATCGTTTGACTGAAATATCTGCATTTCATTGAATGCAAACGGAGAACGAGAAAAGTTTTTCTGGCACACGTGGACACCCTAAAATTCAAGGATCGCATAGTCCGACCAATAATTCATTCGCGGCAACTGTGATCTCAACAAATCTTATACAGAATATACAAATAAGCTATTAATATCACAAGCACATATTCTTTTTTTACCTTCTTTCGCTTCTCCCCCGCGTCCATTTTTTTTACTCCAACTGCGGACCGCTACTATTTTTTCCCCGATTCTCATTTTCTGACGTACTCCTGTATTTTTTTTTTTTTTTTTTTACACGCGGAGCTCTCCTTTTCTTCACGCTGCTCACACCGACCGAGCGAATAAAAAAGTATGTGGTAAAATAAATGAGAAGCATTGCTGGCTTCGTATGTGGCACAATTTTACCAGTCACAATCGTTATTTTAAATGAGAGGGAAAGAAAGAGTAAGAGAGAGAAAGAGTGAGAGAGAGAGAGAGAGAGAGAGAGAGAGAAAGAGAGAGAAAGGAAGAGAAAAAGAAGGCTCAGCTATCATTAATATTATCAGAACGCATGTCAAAAATGTTATGAATATTGTCGTGTATCGCATATCGAATTCTAGCCGGTTGACGGCTCTGCTCTCGGACCATTCGATGTAATTTCCAGCAGTTTATCATAAATGATACATTACTTCGTATTTATAGGTTGCGCTCCAAGTGCGTATGAAAAGCTTTTCATCGGCGAACGCCGAGATTTTATCTTTACATAATAATCTGCTCGCTTACCCTCTCTCTCAGTCTCACTTTCTGTCTCTCGTTCTTTCTCGCTCTCTGTTTCTCTTTGTCTCTCTCTCTCTCTCTTTTTCTCTCTAAAATCTGATGCGCGATCTGCATTTCAATCGCAGCTTTTTCACTAGCTCTCTTTTCACTTTTTGACCAACGCTTACTCATTAGCGCAACTTTTGACGATTTCACTACACGAGCTCTTGCAGTTGATTATGAAATGTCGAATGTCATGTTGCCGTATATTATACATTTATATTACCTGTGCTCCTTACAAATTATCTCTAATGGTTCTTACATTTTTTTTCATTTTCTGAAAAGAACTTTTCATAATAAAATTCATTAAAATCAACTTTTTCTGAATCTTTTTGCGTCGATGCATCTCATACGTAGATCACAAAGGGGTGTACTCAAAAAGTTAGAATTCAAAGTTACTCTACAATCATTACGCGCGAAAATACAGTATTTTGTCATTGTACCGTCATAGTGCCACCGGGTTCGTATCTTAATATACAGGTACCCATGCCAAAGTCATGTCGTGGCACACATTGCTATAACTGTATCAGCACAGTGTTATCTAGATAAGTATTATTGAGCTTGAATAGTTTGGCACAATATTCATCTAATCACAAAAAAAGATTTAATAAAAGCTTCCTATAATTGATGCAATGGATGACGTAAGCGTAGCTTTAATGAATAGGTGAACGGCTGTCGCCCTCCCCCCCTCCCCCTCCGAAAAAACAGTACAATTTCATTTGAATAATGAGCACGAGTAAACGTGCAAAAATAAAGAAACGTAAAAAATATAATTCTTTGAATTATTTGACTTTTAATCCAGTAAAGCAATAGGTATGTTAGTATGCATATCTTGTAAATATTTTTGTGTAATATTTTATTTGATTTATATATACTATGTGGTTCCACATCCAGCCGGACTCGAACAGATAGCAGCACTGAGCTCGATCAAAATATTTACGTATAACAAGTTGTTTCCTGTCTCAATTATATTGAAAGTTTCAGATTGATCTATCAATTATTCATAAAGTTACAATTATTGAAAGCAGTCTACTTCGAAATTTTCTTAAAACATAGATAGCGTTGAATTTAGTGCACTTATCAAACATTATTTTTTACATGGAAAAAATGCAAAAGAAACGAAGAAAAAACTAAATAAATATTATGACGAATCAGCTTCGTCGAAAACAACTGTTTGGTATTGGTTTGCTAAATTTAAAGGGGGTCGTTCGAGCACAAAAAGCGAACATGGTGGTGGACCAGAAAAAACGGCTACTACTGAGCAAATGATTGAAAAAGTTTATGACATTGTTCTTGATGATCCTAAAGTTAAACTGCGTGAGTTGGCTAAGATCACAGGCATACCAACTGGATTGATTATTTCCATTTTACATGAAAAATTTGGAAATGAAAAAGCTTACCGCAAGATGGGTGCAGCGTTTGCTCACCCTTGACTAAAAATGACAACGTGCTCGTTATTCAAAGCATTGTTTGGAGCTATTCGAGCGTAATCCAAAAGACTTTGTTCGCCAATTAATAACTATTGATGAAACCTGGATCCACTACTTTACACCAGAGTCCAAACAACAATCAAAAGAATGGGTAGAAGCTGATAGAAGCGCTTACAAATAATCGGAAACCTAAAAATCGGCCGGAAAGGTTATGGCCTCCGTATTTTTGGACACACACGGAATAATTTTTATAGATTTTTTGGAAAAGGGAAAGACAATAACAGGGGAGTATTATTGTTCATTATTAGACCGATTAAGCGAAGAAATCAAGCAGAAACGGCCTTTTTTGACGAGGCAAAAAATTCTGTTTTTGCGAGATAATGCACCAGCTCACAAATTGTTACAAACAATGGCAAAAATTGAGGAACTACACTTCGAAATACTTACCCATCCACCCTATTCTCCTGATCTAGCCCCCAGTGATGATTACCTCTTCCCAAACCTGAAAAGATGGCTTCAAGATAAAAGATTTTTGTCAAATGACGAAGTCAAGCAAGAGACAATAGCGTATTTTGAGGATCTGCATCAATCTTATTTTAAAAAAAGTATCGAAATATTAAGAGACCGCTGGGGTAAGTGTTCAAGGTAAAAGGGGAATATGTTGAAGACTAAATAAAAATTTTACCGGAAAAACCGCATTTTCTTAATCCAACTTCATGTTGAACCACCTAGTATATATATATTTTATTATAAAAATCGTATTACCCTATATTACACCTCGTCGATTAACTTATTTTATTAATTATGTTTTATCGGCTGATTCGCATGTAATTTAAATTTATTAAGCGAAATATTTTGACATTAAATAGTAATATTCAAAAATTGTAACACTGTTATAATAATCATGAGCCTATAACCATTTGGATAGACAATTTATGCGTTCAGATCGTATATTAACTCGCAAAATAAAGTTTCGTTTAAATAAAATAATACTGTGCGCGTATTCGTTATACACATATAATACATCATTAAGAAAAGTAACATACAGAAAGAGTTAGGGTATTCATAATTGTATTTTTTTTTTTTTTTTTTTTTCTTTTTTTTGGATTTCAAAAACAAAAATAAAGCAACAAAAATGTTTATTCGAAAAGTTCATTGTCTCGTTAGTCCATCGGCATGTCACACTATTCTTTTGGTTCAATTCTTTGGTGCTAAATTCGTCGCTCTTGCTGTCTATCTTATTTCTTCGTCGTCAGAGTTGTAAGATACAAATTTATTTAATATGTTCAGTTGCATTTCTTTGGTTCATATTCGCTGTAGTATCGGGAAGAACGCGACGAATTTCGAATTGGAAAACCGATTGAGTAACGACGGACTTAGCAATTAGTCTTCTTGTTGCTCTTTTCTTTTCTCTATCTTTTTCACTTCTACGCTCTTATAAATTATCAAGGGAGCCTGTCTGATATATAAAATAATACTGCATTCTTTAGTAAAATATCAAATTTGTTCTAATTAGCCAACAATTTTTATGATATAAATTATATTTAAATATTTTCATGTGAAACTAATGAAAAATTCATTTCTCTGCATGGTACATTCTGTCAAAGAAGTACCGGGAATTGTCGATTTAAATCTGGCGGGGCAATTTAGGCAGGTAAAATTTTTTTTTCTAGGTTGGTACAACTATCCTTAATGACTATGCCAAGTTTGAGCGGAATCTGTCAACGAGTGTGTTTACAGTAGCTGGTTAAGTCAGTCGATGTCAATAGTGCGCGCCGATTTTTTACAATGGGTGATTACGTTCAACAAAGAATTTGTCAAAAATTTTGTGTTGCGAATGAAATTTCGTGTGCCGATGCATCGAAAATGTTGCAAAAGGCTTTTGGTGATAAAACACTATCGAAAACCCGTGCGTATGAGTGGTATAAAGCCTTTAAGGAGGGTCGTGAAGTCGTCGAAGACTTGGCTCGTTCCGGACGCCCATCGACGGCTTCGACCGCAGATAACGTCGATAAAATTAAGGAAATGGTGCTTGAAAACCGTCATACCAGCTTGATAGAGATAGCACATGAACTTGAGATATCCCACGAGTCCACACGTATGATTTTAATTGATATTTTGGGCATGAGAAAGGTGACCGCAAGACTCGTTCCAAAAGAGCTTAATTTTCTTCAAAAACGCTATCGTGAGCAGCTCGCTTTGGACATGCTGGATCGCGCCAATTCCGATCCCGCATTCATGGAATGCATCATAACTAGTAACGAAACGTTGGTGTACGAATACGATATGCAAACAAGCCAGCAAGCATCGGAATGGGTGGGAAAAAACAAGCCAAAACCGAAAAAACCACGCCAAAGCCGCTCAAATAAGTGAAGGTGATGCTCATTGTTTTCTTTGATATCCGTGGCGTGGTGCACTACGAATTTGTTCCAGAGGGTCAGACGGTAAACAAAGAGTATTACCTAGGCGTTATGAAACGTTTGCGTGAGCGAATCCGTAAGAAGCGGCCAAATTTGTGGGCGAACAACTCGTGGATTTTGCACGACGATAACGCGCCGTCTCACCGAGCTACGATTGTGACCGACTTTCTCGCCAAAATCTCAACGAACACGCTTAAACAACCACCGTATTCGCCAGATTTGGCTCCCTGTGACTTCTTCCTCTTCCCAAAACTTAAATTGCCGCTCCGTGGCACCCGTTTTCAGTCGATTGAAGCCATAAAACAAAATTCGGCGCGCGAGCTGAAGGCCATCCCGGAAAGCGCCTATAAAAAATGTTTTGATGATTGGAAGTGCCGTTAGCATAGATGTATCGGAGCAAATGGAGCCTATTTTGAAGGCGACCCAATAAATTTTGATTATTAAACGTAAGAATGTTGTTTTAATTTAAAATTCCCGGTACTTTTTTGACAGACAGTAAGTCGAGGGAAGTCACTATACATAAGGAAAAAGTTTAAAAAAAATATATTTGTGTAAAACTAAATATTTACTATTTGATCGTGTGTAATTTCAAAGATCTATAAAATATATAACAAAAATCTTACCCACACGTGCGGGTAAGATGTCACATCGATCAAATTTGAACGAAATATGAATAATAATTTACAATTTTATGCTCTTTTAAATAAAAATAATTATTTAACATTTATACAACATTTTTGCATAAAAAATTAATTATTAACGTTTGCATACGAGAGAAATTCCATTTCTAAAACGTGTACTTTGTACACTATCCACATTGAACCCAATCACATTTTAGCTCATTTTTATTGTAATATCTTAATTCGCAACCAGGACAGATGCCTTCAAAATTGTCTTCTTGAGCCAAAGAATATTTTAAATTATCGTGTTACGGTTATTTTATTAATTATGGTACAGTTTTACAGTCTGTCAAGTAAGAGCGTGGTCGTGTTAATTTATAAAAAAATTTATTTGATAAAACTTTCATATTTATATATACATTGTACACATTACAAACAATGATGCAATTCGGTCAATAATGTGTCCAGTCATCACCGGCGTCGATAATTGCCTGGCATCTCCGAGGCATGCTTTCTACTAATTTGACGGCGTATTCTAGTGGCAAGGATCTCCAGATCCGACGAATTTCGTAAGACAACTGCTTCAAAGTGTATGTGCGTCTTCCACGAAGCTTCCGTTTAATATATGCCCACACATTTTCAATAGGGTTTGCATCGGGCGACTGCAACGGCCAATCCAATGTAACGATGCCAGACTGAGTCTTCCACTGAGTACAGAGCTTGCTGCGGTGTTTAGGATCGTTGTCCTCCTGCAGAATCTAGTCTTCATTTTTTGTGATGAACCATCGTTTGGCAGATGGCAGTAAAGCCTTTTTGTAGATTTTTATCATTTTCTCGGCATTTAGGTTGTCAGTAAAGAGGTGCAAAGTGCCGAATCCCTGCTTTGAGAAGCAGCCCCAAAGATGCACCTTTATTCCATGTTTTACGGTCCGCTGAACAAGCCTATTGATGGAAGTTGACCAGGCTCGCGTGAGGACAGAACATGCCCATATAGAACATTCATCAGTAAAAATGACATTTTCAAAATCTCTATCAATATTCTCATACGCCCAAGCGAGTCGCTTTGTCACATGTTTTTCAGTCAACAAAGGCTTCTTCATTGTGTTGCGCCATTTCAGATGATGAGTACGAAGATGGGTTCGGATAGTTTCGTAGGATATATCTAAACCTTTTGCCATTAATTTTGCTTGTCCTTGCCGCAGTGTTAAAGCAGGATTCCGCGAAAACAGATTCACTATTCTTTTTTCATCTTTTTTGTTCACTTTTCCTATCGAGCCACGTTCTAGTAAATCATCGACATTTTTAGCCACTTTATATCGCTGTATCCACTTCTGTACAAATGCCTTCGACTTTCTCATATATTTAGCAGCCGCTGATTGCGACATTTTGGGACCTTTCGGATGGATGCAAAGGAACACAGCCTCGTAGCGCGACGCGTACTTAGCACTCATGGCGTTTAAGGTGATTCTCTTTTAAAAGATCAACGACAACTAAATCTTTGTTCACAATGCATCAAGGACAAAGCTTCCCTCTATTGGCTCGCGAAGGAATTAGAGCGAAATCTTTCATTACCTGTCGGTGAAGTCGACCACGCTCTTACTTGACAGACTGTAGTAGTAATATGCCTCTGGCATCTTACCTCAATGTTTTTACTTGCATGTGACCTTAAAGGTTCGAAACTTAACAAAAAAGATATAATTAAAAAAATTTAACTTCTTTTTTTTCAAACTATTATGTTGTAACTTTGTTTATATTACTTGTCATCTACATAAATACTATTTAATAAATATAAAAATTCGTGAAGGAGAGCATGTAAAGTTATGGGAAATATTAGATTGGACTATACTGTTTTCAAAAATATTAAAAAATCAACTAAAAATAGAATAAAAAAAAAAAAAATAATAAAATAGAGTCAATAAAATTAGTTATTTATAATTAAACTTATAACAGCTCTTATATCGCCATATATATTTTCAAATAACTAAAATATAGCAACATGGCGTCTTCCTTACAATCGCATATTCCCTTACTTTACCCTATCAGAAATTTATAAAGCTTATTTTATAACAAGAATAAATTATTTTCGAAAGAATTATTCAGAAATTTTTCAGATTCATAAATTCGTTTTCATATTTGATTTAAAAATATTGTGGAATTAGAAAAGCAATTAAAAAAAAAAATAAATTACTAATGCATATATTCAAACAATTCAGTACAAACAAAAAATTACAATAAAAGACAACTTTTATGTTTACTTTTTGAAACTCATAAATTAAAATTTACAATAAATTCTTAACATGAAATTGCAAAATATATAAACAAGTGATTTGCAATGAAAACATTTTTAATGCATTAGTTACCCTTAACGTAAAAATAAACGGCCGTCGAATAACAAAGCCATAAAAAATTCAAAACAATTTTATAACGAGTAACAACATCAAATTAAAAAGAATAAAAAAGACGATCGAGGAAAATACCATTACAAATCAGTTTAATCAATCGATCTCTACGTTGGCAAGCGGCAATTTCTGATAGGCGCTCGACCCACGCTCTACCCAGTTGCGAGAGAGAGAGAGAGAGAGAGAGAGAGAGAGAGAGAGAGAGAGAGATAATAAGAGAAATCGAAGCAACTCACGCATAAGCACAAGTGAGAAAACGAACAAAAAAGGGCTGGTGGGATTGCGTTGATTGCGAACGCTCAACGCGTTACCTATGACTTTGCGCTATGTGCGTAATGTGTGCACGTAACTTGTCTCTCTATGTCTCTCTCACTCTCTGTCTCTGTGTCTCTCTTTCTCTCTCTCTCTCTCTCTCTCTCTCTCTCCCTCCCTTCATCCCTCTAACGCAGTATAACAAACCGATCCAACGAATGAACGCGGGATACGTGCGAGTTTATCATAAATAATTGCACGGACCTTATTCGCATTTTAGCATTCGCGAACGATACGCTCGTGCGTATGTAAATGCGTTCTACCGCCATCGTGCTGCCCGCATACATCGATGTATGCACATCGATGTGTACGCGCGTATAACGTGAACGCAAGTGTGTAGAAAGGACGATTGGAGCGTCGGTCCGATGCAGGACAAATATTAATTTAATTTAATTTAAATCGGCCGCTCCGTCGTTTCCCGCTCTGCGTATGCTTCGCTTCTCTGTGTGTTTGCTCATCGATACATTTCTCTCGATGAACCCGCCGCTGTGTTGCCGTTGCGTTACCTTTTCCCTTTCGGAATTTTTACACGCGGCTGACTGCTTGCCGCGATGCTTTTGTTTACACTGCAAATGTGATGCAATTTTTTTATCCTGACGTTTTTTTCGTTCTCTGCTTAATGCGCGATTCAATTTTTATCATAGCGATTTGCGACTTGCGACGACGTACAATCCTTAGTATTATTAGAAACTTATCTATTAAATCGATTATGGAAACTGTTGAGTTAGAAGCGATAAATATTAACCCTAATCCCTTGAACATGGGTCGTTTGTCTCAACAGTCGTTTGTGCAAACAGTCTACATGCCTCCGAATTTCGATGAAAATGTTTATTGAAAAAGGGATTTTCGGGGCTGACAACAATTCTATCGCATAGTTAGAAGTCCAAAGAACACTTACGAATTTTTTCAGATTTTTCCTTACGGAATAACAAAGTTAAATGAGCGACGGACGCGAATGACCCATGTTCAAGGTTTATGCGTGCTGAAAACAGCGACACGGGATTAGGGTTGATTGTTATATAATATATTATCACAGATTCTTAAACAAATTCAACTTTTTATTTAATTAAAGCAAATGTTAAATTTTCATCTCATAAATAGCATACGGCGAAATAACTAAATGCAGTATTCATGTTAAAAGTTTCGATAATGTAAAAAAACCAGCGAGCGAAAGAGCATCGTTTAAAAAAAAAAAATTATTCATTCTCTCATTTTGAAAAAACTAAAATTTATACTTTTTTAATGAAAAATTCATTTGCATTTTGCATTTTTACAACGCGTAAGCTAAAGTTTTAATAATGCGCGTTTTTTTACTTATTAATTGAACACTTGAAATGATAGCGAACTACTTCGTTTTTTGTTCTGCGCGAAAAAGCAGAGTGAAAAAAAATGATGTTATACTAAGAAGCTTTTAAATTTTTGTAATCGCGAGAGATCTGTCGTTTAATGCGCACAGACAATAAAATTCCAAAAGCTATAAAACAGCAAAGAAGAGTTAGAGGAAGAAGAGAAGGTAGAAGCTGATCGAGGGTCAAACTTTCTCTTTTTCTTTCTAAGCCTCTAAAGCAAACTAAAAAGAGTTAATAAAACAGCTCATTCTGGACTGAATGAAGCTCTTCGCTTCATCTTCCCGTAGAAATTCAGTCTGACGGATAATAAAATTTTTCCGCATTTTCCAGGCTCACCTACCTTCCTCTTCCCACCTCTGTTCTTTTTTCTTTTGTGCGTGCGACTATATTCTTCTTTTTTTTATGATTAATTACGTTATTTTTTCACATCGCTCATCTCTCGTCCTACCGTCGATGCAATCTAATTTTCAAAGCGACTTTTAAACCTCGGTTTTTTATCTCATCCGAGTTGTTCAGGTTTTTGCCTTTGTCACCCCTTTCCCAACCTCGCTTCCCTCTAACCTTTTATTTTGTCTCTTTTCTCCTTGCTTTGCTCGCCTTTACTTTTCGAAATTGGCTGCCGCGAAGTCCCCCAATAGTTGCCGCCTGTCGATGGAGCGAACTTCGCCTGGCAGGGCGCGAGGAAAAGTCGCTATCGTTCGACTCGAGACCGCGGTTTAGCGAGCACTTTTCTGGATTCTCGAGACATTCATTACTGTACTATTTCTACTTTGGAAAAGTGCACTAAACCAAGTGGATACTAAAATAAGCGAAATATCAAAAGTTCTAGACATTGCTTCTTAAATGGCTTCTTTATTGGCTGTTATTTTTAAATGAGTTAAATTGTAATAAATTCGAATGAATAAACATTAGATCGATTGTTTGCTTAAATTTCTAATAACAAAGAATACTACCTTCTTTCGTTGAAATATTAACATTACAAAAAGTTTTTCAAACAAAACAGTAACATACCAAATAACCTTTTTTAAAAAAAAAAAACTAAGTTAAATAACAATAAACAATCATTTTTCTCATTCTCTTTTATAAAAAATTTCATCGAAATATTCCTTTTATGCAACAAATTTTTAACTCTCGACTGTTGAAAAGTCGCTTTATTTCGATATTGCCAAAATCCGAAAATTTTGAATTTCTCTTGGTAAAAAATTTTTTTTTCCAATTTCTCGTTATTTTTCTCCGATTTTTTTTCTCTATTTTGTCAGGTAGTAAAAAAAAAAAAGAAAAAGAAAAAAAATAAATAAAATAAAATAAATATAAAAAAGAGGAGAGAAAGGGGGAAGAGGGGGAACAAGCCACGAGGTTGATTTTGAATGCCGGTGTGGCTTCCGCGACCATTACGTCTTTGAAGTCTTTGCGTTTCCGTAAGCGCGTCACGCGCGTCCCCGCTGGGGCCGTAGAAATGCCTATACGAGAGCGAGTATTACCGCGAGAAAACGCAGCGGCGTCGCCCTCCTGTCCCGGCCTCGCGCAAAAAAAGGATGATATTCGTTTTTTATTTTTCTTTTCCGTGAATATTACGGGTATGATCGTGATTATTGCGGTCACGGAAAATACGCATTAAACTCCAGGTTGAATTAAAGTTGCGCTTTTTATTCCTTATTGAAAACTATAACAATAAACATTATAAATATATTTCGCTAAAATGTTTAAATTAATCTTCATTTTCGTGCACATATTTTTTGTTTATCTATTTTTTTTTATACATTATTTTAATTTTATAACCATCCAGAAAATCATATAAACTTCGAATAATGTTATGCATATTTATTTTTGTATTATAAGCGTCTTAAATGCATTACATATCAATTACTTTAATAACTCATATATTATTATACTCTATTAATTTATTTAAATATAAGTGAATATATTCAAACAATGGTATGATAAAGCAAAGTAGAAAAATAAATA
The DNA here is from genome assembly GCA_949987625.1 of Chalcis sispes. Lineage (NCBI taxonomy): Eukaryota > Metazoa > Arthropoda > Insecta > Hymenoptera > Chalcididae > Chalcis > Chalcis sispes. The sequence continues at coordinate 425,103 of OX465094.1, read as the reverse complement.
GCCCAAAAACCGCGATCGAAGCGAAACAATACTGTTTATTTAACTAATTATTAATAAAAATGCTGCCTAACAATTCTGAACTACTGTGAAAATTAACCAAAACTAAATTAAATATAAATAAATAATAATATTATAAATTAAAACACTCAAAACTTTTTTTTTATCTTTGGATACTTTTCATCTAGATGAAAAGAAATTGAATTAACATAAAAAATCTTTATACATACGTGTTTACATGACGTATGAGCTTATGAATCTCTTATTTACATTTTAAAAAAAGAAACAGCAGAATCATTTGTTAAATCTAGAAGTACAGCCTTGGAGATAAAGCAAAAGAACATTCACATAGATACATCGGTAATGAAAAAACCACCAAAGCTACACTATATATAAATCCTTATCTCAACCTTTATAGATTTGATAAGCGAATATTTTTCTACGTCGTTCTTTCGTTTACTACCGTTTTTTGATACCGCGATATTCCTTCACGTTTTCCCCATAGCGATCTCTTAAAATTCTGTTGCTAAAAAAAGGAGTCTCAATCAACCAATTAAGTTGCTTTTCGGTTTATGAAATTGCTCTCTCTCTCTCTCTCTCTCTCTCTTTCTCTCTCTCTTTCTCTCTTTTTTCTCCTCCCTCCTTTTTCTAGCTCTAGTTACAAATGTTTACCTTTCATTCTGCTCTAATATGTCTGCGACGTAATAACTCTTCCTTGATCGCGCATTATTGCTAATATTTTCCTTTTATAAAATTTTGATCGAGGGAAAAACTTTAAAATTTATAGTGCATGAACAATGTAACATTAACGTTATTTACGATATGTAAAAAATGGTTAAAATTTCTGTATAATTTTAAAACATAATAATAGAGATTAATAAAAATTAAAATTCGTAAAAAAGGATTTATATTTTATTAAGTTACTAAATTTTTTTATTAAGTTTAACTTGATACATTAATCAAGAGCCGCCTTATTCTGAACTATTAGTTCGACTAACAACGATAAACATATATACACACATACACACATTCGAGCAAAGTCGTTCTCATATAGTCCTCGGGCATTAGCTGAGAATTACAGTCGCTACTCAAATTCACTAACAGATCGATCGCTCGTTCACTTTGTCCTTTAATTCGTTTAGCGATAAATTATGTTACTGGAGCCAAAACGGTGTCGCAGGTGTGCAACCGGTGACGCTTTTGAGTCGCCTATTATGGCAATTATTACAAAATGGATAGTTTTAATGTTGAAATTTAATTAGCCAGAAGAACAAAATCAAAAATGCTTCATAAACCCGATATTGCGAGATTAAAAAAATTTACTCGACGCCGATCTATTTACAAAGCTGAATTTGAACAGTTGATTTTTTTATTAATATTTTATATTAATTCAGATGTTTATCAATTCAAATAACAAAAAATCAACTGCAATAAAGAAACCTCGGCTCATAATTAAAAATCAACCTCGATTTTTTATTCGATTTGAAAATCTCCAAAATTCATTTTCCATTAACGGAATAGAATAAATGCTGCTTTCAAGAATCGAATCAAATTATACTCGTAAAAAACAAAGTTTAACTTAAAATTCGACTCAAAATTTTAATTCCACAATGTCATTAGCCATTTACATTTATGGAAAATCGAAATAAATTCGTTATAAACAAAAAGCATTGGTCCACTCTTAATATTGTACGCTTTTGATTGATATTTTGTGTGTGTGTGTATGTGTGTGTGTGTATGCCCAAATATACGGAATTTTATATTTATATATTGTATTTGGGCAACCACATTTGTACAAATATATCGACTCGATCCGTGATATGAACTTTGTATTCAGTTTCTACGTGATACAAGATATAAGTTTGGGCACTTTTAAAGGTCGTTTTAACTTCTCAAATTCCGGTAGTCTATAGGTTAAAAAGATACTGCGTCAAATGATAAACTTTTTAACATATCAATGATTTGATGAGAAAAATTTATCTGAAAATTCAAATGTTGCCGCCAGCATTTCAGCAATGTAAAATCATTTTTAATATTTCTCCAGATATATATGTGCATTTGATTTTACTGCTCGAGATTATTTCATCGTAACTCATTGTTACGAGTACATCGAAAAATCAAAGCAAATGTGAGTAATAATTACTACTTATTATTCAATGTCAAATTATAGTTTTTTTTTAACGGGCGAGCTTATATTATACTTACGCACAACTTTTGAGCTTTTCTCGATCGTCATTTAGCGCACAACGTAAGGGGAGGGGGAGGCTAATCGCGTCATCAGAACGGGAAATTGGAAAAACCAACCGGTTCGGAAAAAGTTCCGAAGGTCGAGCCGGGCGCTCTTTGTATTGTTCGAAGCTTTTAATGAGCGTGTAGGCGCTGATGTACGAACGGCACTTTTTTTTAGACAACCCCTCGGCTACCTCCTCCCCTCCTTCTCCTTTTTCTTCTTCTTCTTTAGCCGAGGCGAGCGATGATAACCTAACTGAAAACTATAAATTAAAGGGGCTTCCTAGCCCCGTTAAATTAACGCCCGACAACGAAAACGCTTTGCGTACGAAAGTTCGTTAATTAATAATCATCATTATACGCGGGCGCGCAAAGATGACGAGAGCGGCTCGCGTCGGTCGTCGGCCTGGGTTTTGTGGTCGCGAGTTTAACCGTGCGTTTAAACTTTTTAATCGCGCGTGTGATTTATCACGGACAATGCATAATTGTCTCTTTGTGAGGTTAATGGCCGATATATCGGCTGCATCAAAAGGATATTTCCACAATAGTTGCCATAATAAGAGATAAGATATCGCGTTTTTACTCTTTTAATTCAATTTCAATGAAAATATTTAATTAATTTTTCGTTAATTTTCGAATAACTCGATAAAATTATTAAACGATTAAAGTAACTTTATTCCAACCTGAATAATATATTTACTTGTTAAATTTATCATAAAACAATTGCGCAATGTGCTACTTTATTATCCACACGTAAGGTAAATCATTTATTTTGAAGAAAATTAACTTTCTCGTAACTTTTTAAAAAGTTATGCGCATTGAAATTCGCAGTGGATAGATAAAGGCGGGCTTTTATGGTTTCCTTTCTAGAGTTTTTAAAGTAAAAATTTTATTTTCGATTTTATTTTATTTTAAAAAAGAACATTTCACAGCGAACTTAAATTTTTCCAGTAGAACGTTGAAATATAAAATTTAAACTTCGATTGAAATCAAATTTTTACTTTTTTTTTGGCAATAAATTTTTAAATTAAACTGTCTGTTACTTTATTAGGTAAAAGTTTTGATTAAAAAATAACTTGATAATGTTGTGCCATAAATCTTATATGAACGGAAATTCAAATAATAGAAAACTTATAAATCTAACGATATCATTTACGTTGATCCTTTATTATATATAACTAACAATAACCCTTTGAGGATCAATGTATCATATGTGATCAAAAAATAATTGTACCAACAGCGTCAATGTACCATATATGTATGATCAAATTGAATAACATTTTTGATTTTGAACCAATTTATTTGAAACTTGGTATATAATGGTTTTTGGGGTCGCTGAATCTGAATCTAAATCTGACATGAAAATTATAAAATTTAATTTGGCGGACATAAAATGGCCACCAAAAATGTCAAGACAACGTACGGAATTTTCGTAAATTTACTTATTTCCGCCAAATTTAGTATATGGGGGTTTTCAGGATCGCTGATCGCGAAACTGAGGTCGTATTTATAAAATTCAAAATGGTGGATCTAATGTGGCGAATTGAACTTTCCAAAATCTAATAATTCATGCATTGCTAAAATGAAAAAATCACCCCAACCTCCTATTTTCATGGTGAATCAAAAAAATTAACTATCAGAATCGCTTAAGCGACTTAAAAAACCCCTATATACCGATTAATTGCATCGTACAAATATTATTCATAAAGTTTTTTCATTTTTGGAATTTGATCAGCACGCATTTTGTGCACGCGCTCGCCTGATTGATGATTATTCAAAACTGTATTTCATATGGCCGAGGCAAGAATTCAAGCCCGCGATCATAAAAGTCGCTTTACGAGCAATAATGGAACTTGAATGGCTCTCACAAAAATAATACCCATAAACGAACGATAACAACCTTTTTTGATCAATTTTGATGCTGATCGAGTTTTAGATACTTCGATTATTCCTTAAATTTTCGATCTTTTTTCCAAAATTTTATTAATGTGAAAATAGTGCATATAAATTATTTTAATAAATAATAAAATAAACATGTATGAGTGTTGAATAATTTTTCAATCTAATGGATGCATCGTGGAATGCCACACTATACACATAAGCAGCGTGTAACGAGTGCGACTTCCCAATAAAAGAGGTTAAGAGATGCACGTATTGTCGAAACAAATTTTCATAAAAATTTTTATTCATTCTTCATTGAACTTTCCTCTAGAAAAAGATGAAGTGGATTTGATATTGTCGGATAAAAAATATATAGAATATTCGTTATCAACTAATTAAGAAACAATTTTTTTCTTTTTCTTTTTTTTCCTCTTTAATACATAAATATTGTGAAAAATGTTGAGCATTTTATGTCGCTTGGAGTTCGGCATAATATTCCTTAGTTTAGTGCACACAAACTTTTATTAATTATTATAAAATTTATAAGACATATTTATGCGCAATAAACATTAAAAATATTTGATTTACATATTATTTATGTCACATTCATTTCCGTTTAAATATTTATTCTGCAATATTAATACACGTTTTATTTATATTAATTAAAAAAAAGATTTGTTGATTTAAAAAAAGTCTCAACCAACGTAAATATTTTTCTCCTTTTGTCTGTTATCAGGTCCACCGAGATTTCTGGTCAAGCCGCAGTCCCAAACAGTCAAAACTAACGGTATCGCAAGCTTCTTCTGCAGCGCTGAGGGCTCGCCAACGCCACAGATACATTGGCGCAAAAATGGCAAAAAAATAACACGTAAGTTACAAAAATTTTTTAAAGAATTATTTATGCAATAACACAATTATCAAACAATGAGTTTATACATAAACTAAATTTGTTCAAAAATACATAAAATAAAATTTACAAAATAAATAAATAAATTTGTATTTTAATTTATTTGCATGTAGCAAATTTAATAAATGACATATTTATTTCACATTGTAAAATTTATTTTATCATTTCAAACTTTTTAAATGTAGATTATTTTGCCCGGTCGATTTTGTGTTAAAAATAACTCTAGCTTTAAATTACATTTTAAAAATTTTCTTTTCTTTTCTTTTCATAGAATGTCGTTTTTTTGAAATAAGCAATACTACAATAGAATTTTGAAACATAGTCCATGCATACAAAAAATATATATTTATTATTCATTTTTTTAACAAAATAATATGCACTTATGTTGCTCCATAAAAACGTTATCGCGACATACATGGATAAATTCTTAAAACGAAGGAAGTTTATCACAAAAAAAATATCTTATCATCGAGGCGCTTTTCTTACCAAAAATTTTAATAAAAATTTTGTTATAAAACTTAAATTAAAAATTGCAATTATTTTTTAACCGCATCGAGTTAATGCCATTCGCACAAAAAAAAAAAAAAAAAAAAAAACAGAAATATGTAAAATTTACTCACCGTATAAGATATCAAAATAATATTTTTTAAAGAAAAAATATTTTATAAATTTTTCTTTTTTCAATTCAAATATTTTTAAGCTCTTTATCGGATTACTATTGAAATGTCACATGAACAGTTAAAATTTAACGTGGCTTTAATATGTGAATTTTCAAAGCGCATTTAAAAAATATATATACGTGCGCGCGTCTTCCCTGTATATATATATATATATATATATATATATATATATATATATATATATATATATATATATATATATATATATTCGCAGTTATTTATTCGCAAAGGGAATGAGAAAAAAAAATCTTTTTAACGCTACGAAAACCTTTTCGACGTCAGCTCTATAAGCACTGCGTGTGCAGTTAGGAAAAAACAAATTTTAAAGCGCACTGAAATTTAATATTCTTTTCTATCTTTCTTCCTACCTCCTTCCTCTTCTTAAATTCTTGGAAACATCCAGCTTTAATTCAACCGCATGTTCTACTTGCGATTTTCAAGCGCATCGGACTTAACAATTCATTTTGTTATTCATTCGGAAGAAAACTGTAAAAGTAAATGAAAACTTGGCGGTGAATGGGAGTACCGTGAACCAATAACTTTTTCGCATTGTTTAAGAAAAAAAAAAGGAAAGTAAAAGAACGTAGGAAAATATCTCTCTTAGGTATAACCAATGCAATCTATATCGAATAGGCAAGACATTTAATGTTCTCTTTTTCATTTTCTCCCGCATATTTATTTGACTTTCAGAAGCCTCTGCTTTAATTATGTCGTGTTGTTATCTCTTTCTTTCCGTATGTTTACTGCGACTGCGTAAAATATGTATTTTATTCAGTTCGGCAAAATGGACGCAAATATGGAAACGCTACTGTTTGGTATTGAAATAATAATAATATTAATAATATATGGGCATTGTGAAATTAGCATCGATTGAATTTTAATATTATAAACCGAGCGCTTTAGTGTTCAGTAACTATTAGTTACCCATTAATTTTATAAGTTACATCGCATTTTTGATAAA
>OX465094.1:340013-413248 GCA_949987625.1 Chalcis sispes | reverse complement strand
ACTCAAATCGCCCGTCGATAATGTCCTTATTCTTGACTTTAAAGCCTTCACGCGTGCTAAAAATGTATTTGCTAATGCTTTTCTTGCTAACATCCATTTGCCCTGGGTACTTGTGTCTGCTTTAATGGAATATATATATATATATATATATATATATATATATATATATATATATATATATATATATATATATAGCAATCTGCGTAATTTTAATGATTCCATAAAATTTTCTTAACTTAGCGAATTTACGTAATCTTAATATATATATATATATATATATATATTAAGATTACGTAAATTCGCTGAGTTAAGAAAATTTTATGGAATCATTAAAATTACGCAGATTGCTTTTCGTTAACGTTTTTTCAAAAGAATCATATTAAAAAAATAAATTTTATTATTTAAAAAAAAAAATTAATAATAGTTTCAATCAATAAATAGAAAAATTAAAATTAAGTAAGTAATCAGATAGAAATTTAACATTTAAAAATAAATAATATTTTCGAACGATTATACTTCATTTAGAGTAAATTTTTTATATTATTTTTTTAAAAATTGTAAAAGTATAAAGAAGCGTAACCTACATACTTTTAATGCTTTCGTTGTAAGAAACAGTATCCATTCATAAAATATGGCACAAAATTTCTCGTGGAAATCTTTCATTGAATCTAAAAAATTCACCAGCCTTTTTTTTCTTCGATCCGTGTGCATTTCAAAATAATAAAAAGAAAAAGAAAAAAAAAGGGCTGCCGCTATAAGCAATCTACAGCATTTCCCATTCTCGCAATGTCAGTAAAATCAGAAAAGCAAGAGAAAGACCGGGAGAAAGAGGAAGAGAGAGAAAGAGAGAGAGAGAGAGAGATGGCGAAAGGGGTGGAGAAAGAGATATAGAATTCCAGCAAAAGCAATCCATTGTTGTCGTCTGTCTGGCATTCCAAAGAAGATTCCGCTCGGCTTGTTCCGTATGCAGCAATGAGTTTCCTCCGAAGACGCCGTCGCTGCTGTCGTTACTGCTGCTATGCCAACCTTCTCTCTCTCTCTCTCTCTCTCTCTCTCTCTCATTCTCTACCTTTATCTCCCTTTCTCTTACGGTCTATGTACCGTCATCGTTCTATTGAACCCTTTCTCCTTCCTCTCTTCCTTTTCTTCACCCTTTCTCGAGAAGATAGCATCGGCTAGTATAGCTATGGGAGAAGCTACTGGCGCCGGATATAGCGCCATTGGATTTGTCGCTATTGTTACTTCCGCCAGAAACGCGTTCCGCTCGCTCGCTTCCATGCAATATAATGAAAACAAGCCTGCTTTCTCTCTCTCTCTCTCTCTCTCTCTCTCTCTCTTTCTCTCTCTTTCTTGCTATAGCTGCAAGCTCCCGCGCACGTGATAACGAGGAGCAAGCGAGAGCTAGACGGAAAATTTTCTCGTTTTCGTGGAGCGCGTGTGTGTAAGTGCAAGCGAATAAGAGAGAGAAAGAGAGAGAAAGAGAGAGAGAGAGAGAGAGAGAGAGAGAGATAGGAGGAGGGAGGAAAGGAGTGTAGCGTTCCTTTAACGTTGCTGATTACAAGGATACCTCTACCATTTCCCGAGCTCGATTTAAAGGATTCACCCTGTATGGCTCAATGAATATACGTCGAGTGTTTGTGCAGTGTCGCCGCGAGGAGCCAAGCTTAAAACGCGATTGTTGCTTTCCGGTTATTTTCCTTTTTCACCCTTGCTTTTCTTATACGCGATTGCTAACTTTATAGAAGGTCGGATTCTTTTCCCCATTTATTTTTCTTTAGGACTGGGTCTTGGTGCGACTGAACTAGCTGAAAATTGCTCTCAAAACGTAAAATCATTAGTTGAAGATGTTGCTGCAATAAGAAATTATTTTTTGCCAGTTAATTTGATTCTATCTTTATTTTTGCAATTATTTTATAATTGAGTTTTTAAGTATTAACATTAACGCGTATATGTGTGTATCTATATATATATATATATATATATATATATATATTAAATATATTATTAATACATTTTTAAGTAAATTATCGAATTTCTATAAATGTCTTTAAAAAATAACATTTGATTAAATTGAAAAACGGTATGAAAATTGCTTTTAACTTTATTAAAAAATGTCAATGCTGTTTATATACGTTTAATGCACTGAAACGTATTTTTTTTTCTCTTTTTTAAAATTTAATGTAATAAATTTTGTATGATTACGTTATAAAAATAATGCTGTGATTCACATAAATTTTCGTCAACATTTTACGTATATTTAAACCTGATTATATAAATTCATTCTTCTGACTTTTAAATAAAATAAAAAGATATAATCGTATAATTAACAAAATTTTACGAACGTCTCGTACATAAAAAACAAATACAAAAATATAAATTACCCTCCACTACATTGCATGGAAGCGTTAAAAATATTACTTTGACAATTAGTGTTACACAAGAGCATTTTTAAATGAACGTGAAAATTCTACAAAGTATTATTTGATGCGCAATGTCGGATTTTACTTCGGTATCTTTCTTAATTCATTCCATTGATACATAATAATTTTTTAAGTACTTATCGTTTTAAAATTCTAATGAAACTCCAAAACAATGACATGTATATTTATTTATTTATTTATATATTTGAATAATAGTACTATATTTATGAATGATACTCAGAAAGCCAAGCTATATACATGTATAAAAATATACTCTTCTGGGTAACACTGAATGTCGGAAATCACTCTTATACAGGGTGACAAATGGGAAGTTGCCTAAAGTATATGCATCTCTTTCCCCCTCTACTGTATCATATAAGGCTGGGCTCACGTAGGTACATTCTAGAATGTTATCAGTTTCTATTGAGACGCCGTAAAGAGCAATACATGTACTTTAAAATGAGTGACCTTACAAACGAAGAAAAGGTGTATCTAATCAAGTGCTTTTATTCTAGAGGTAAAAACTATACTGAAGCGTATAGAGGTTTTCGTACTAAGTTTGGAAGTAAAAGAGTAGCCAGTCAAAATACTCTTAGAAGCTAAGAATGAAAAAAATTATATTTGACTTTATCGTATGACCGCATTTTTTAATAAAGTTTTCAAATTTTTTTTTACTTCTTTCTCAGAGTAATTGATAACTTCATCAATTAATATACTCTTGACGATCGTCGTCATGATCTTCCTGGTCCTTCATACACAGTTACAACAGAAGATAAGGTTGCCGAGGTCGAAGAACATTTCAAGAATAATCGAACGGATTCGATAAGAAGAGCTGCTGCAGCTTTAAAACTGAATCGAGAGACACTAAGATTAATAATAAAAAATTTCATTAAGTTACATTCTTACAAAATTTTTTCATTTCGCTAAGAAACGTGGATTAGTCAGGAACTATTATTTTATGCAAGATGGTGCTACGCCGCATAGAACTCAAGAGGTATTTAAAGCTATTTACGAAGTTTATGGTGAACGCATCATCGGTTTAGGGTATACATCCCAAGTTTGCACACGCAGGTATACTCGTAGAATGGCCCCGTTACCCTTACCGGACTTAAACCCGTGTGATTCGGGTTCTTATGGGGCTACCTGAAAGTTAGTTATTCCCTAGCCAGGTTTTGTCATTTTTTTAAAAATGTAATATGTGTCTGTTGAAAATGTTCGATTAAACTGAAACCTATTTCAAATAAAAATGACCACTTCACTGATTTAATATGTATTTTTATTATTTTTTTTCTTGCACTCATCTCAAAATTATGTGATTACTTTAGGCAACTTCCCATTTGTCACCCTGTATTATTCATAAAAAAAATTAAATTTTAGAACGATCGCATTTTTTTCCATTTTATTTGAATCTAAATTTTTAAAGATTCTTATTTAAAATTCGAGTTATAATATAATCAGCATCTCATACTATATTCGCGTAATTGTAAACGAGTATTTTATTTACGAATGTATGGGTGGACAAAATGAATAGTTAAAAAGCCTGTTAAAAACCAATAATTTATTACTACATCGCAATCGAGTAAAAAAAATATGTGGCTTTTGAGATTGATACCACTCTTGGACCATCTAAAAAGTCCCTAACTAAAAAAAGGTTCATAAAAAAAATGAGCACGGTTGAATAAAATGTCAATACGATTGTTTTAATTAATTGTGATTTAGAGGTTGTATTTTTCTGTCTGCCTAGGTCGGGCAAAACGAATTCTAATACGCTTTAAAAAAAATGAGAATTTTATATCAAAGATTCAATTTTTGAGTTAAGTTTTCATAAATACTTAAAATTTTAATGATTGTAGTTCCTAATTAATAAAAGACGAATTATAAAAGTTAATTTTTTATACTAATATTTTTATATCAAACGTTAACTTATCCTTATTGCCAGTCTATCCCCTATACATATGCGTGCGTGGGCGTGTGCGTGTGCTTGTGCGTGTGCGTGTGCGTGTGCGTGTGCGCGCGGGTGTGTGTGTACACTTATATTAAATTTAAGTATAGTCGTCAAGAATAGTGACATTTTCTATATTATTCATGCCAATTCAACATTCGATCATAAAATTAGAATTGCATAAAAACTACGACACATTTTTGATATTTTAATAGCTTACCACCAGTTTCAGTTTCCTAAAAATGTGTAATAAAAATAATGAAAAAAAAAAAGTTTTAAGTCAACAAGTTGTTTTTATATATCAAATCTCTTGATTTAGTTAATACACATATTTATGTAACTTTTGCATAAATAAAAAGATCTCGACTCAGGAGTTATGATTTAAAATAAAATAAAAAAGGCAGCGGCAGCACCACCACCACTATCAAGAGAAACTTTTCAAACTGGTTCAAATAATAGCGCAATTTTCCTCCGTCAAAACAATGAACGCGCGTCCTTCTTTCCTCGTTGGCGTATTCTCCAAGCTTTATAGCTTTATAGATATCGAAATGAGTAAAATGCAGGAGAAGCAAATGTGCTTTATTAAAACGAAAAAGTACTCGCGCATTCATTTGCAATAATGACAAGCCACTTTTATTTACGTGCATATGCTCGCTTGTTCGTCAATAATGTCCAGTCAACAGATTATCTCTTTGTCTCTCTATCTCTCTCTGTCTCTCTATCTCTCTCTGTCTCTCTCTCTTACATACACTCTCTCTGTCTCTCTGTCTCTCTCTGTCTCTCTGTCTCTCTCACTCTCTCTCTCTCTCTCTCTCTCTCTCTCTCTCTCTCTCTCTTTCATTCATTTCGATCGCAGAGCCGACTAAACGCATCTGTCATTTATCGTCAGGTGCAGACACGAGGCATATTTTTCTCGCGCAATGCGCTCATCCAAATGGAAGGCGCTTTGATTGTCGCACTTTTTCCTTCACGTAACGAAACGCGTAAGCGTTTTTTTTTCTATATGATTGTCTCCATACTTCATCCTTTCCTCTTCATCTCTATTCTTATTTTTTTTTTTCTTTTTAGTCGCTTATTTTTCGTCGAAGAAGCAGATGAAATTTTATCAGCGTCAAAGAAGAAAAGACGAATTCCGACGCAAGTGAATGACAAGACTGTCGTATCCCTCCACGTGTTCCGTTACGCTCATCCGTTATAACTAAAGAAAAAAAATTGCTTTTTAAATCTCATAAAAATATTCTTATTTTCGCGCTTCATTTTTATTCATTTTGCAGTGTGAGAAACTGACTCAAAGATAAATCGTTGGATTGACGTTTCGCGAATCACGAGTAAGCAAGCATTTCATACGAGTAGTTTCTGACTCAAGTTGTCGAATAAATTTCTTTTGTATTCAAATGCGAATAAACCACTTTCGTTTACTAATATATATGTATATATATGTATATATATATGTATATATATACACCTTGTGCAACGTATATGTATTTAAAAAATAAAGCATCGGTTAATAGTTTGAGCGATAAAAATTACACAAAAATAATAAAAAAACATATAATAATCGACACTCGGATATATTAATAATGATAATACTCAATAGGTAAATTATAATGTTAATCATGAATTATTGAAAAACGATTAATCGTTTGAACGTTCAAAAAAAACCTAATTACGAAATTCTCCTTTTAAAACTGCTCAGTTCGACATCTCGAGGCTTGTATGTGTGTGCACTCGCAGCAATGGCAGAATACGCACGAACGCGTCAACAAAAAAGAAAAAAAAACGTTAGCTTAAAGCTCAAGCGTAGCTATCGGCTATTTCTCACTCGGTACACACACACACGCGCGTGCGTGCACTCGCACGAGGCTCATCCTTACAGTCTATGCGCCTACTTCCAGAATTTCCTGGTTGTTTTTTCTTCTTCTCTCTCTTTTATTTTCCTTCCTCCTAGGGATGAAATTTAAAATAAAGAAAAAGAAGGAAACTCAAGGAAGATAAAATAAAAAAAATGAATGAACGAGAGGGCAAGCAGATGAAGCGCAGCAACTCGCGTTTGTCCTGGACGAGTGACAATCGAAGGGAAAGAGAGAAGTCGGTGCCCCAAGAAAGAAGATAGACGTCTCCGCCGTAGTCATAGCAGTCGTCGAAACGGCCAGAAGTGGGAAATTAGAGAGGAAACTCGTGCGCTCGTTCACCGTAGCTAGCCGAGAAAATTTGCGTCACTTAACCAATGCCTTTGATGAATTCGTTATTATTTCTTGTGATTTTCATGTTTTATTTATCGCATTGACGAATAACTTTTTTAGTACATAGGTCATCTCTAATCTGTCGATATGTTCAACTTTTTTACTTATTCCTCAAATTTCATGTTATAACATAATGTTTTCGATAAGAATTAATTATTCTTAATTAATTAATTCTTCTTGATTAATATTTGAAATAATCAATTAAATTTATTTAATTAACGGCTATTTGCATTCTTTAATATTTCCTTTTAATTACAATTAAATGAACTCTAAAAATATTCGCGCATAAAAATCATTTAAAATTTGTTTTAAGCAAATTGAACTTCTGAATGAAAAAATGTTTTCATCAAAGCTTTTAATTACCTTCTAAAGTTAAGATCAAAGAATGTCAAACGATTCAAAACTTTCAAAACAATTGCACTTGTTTAGCAAACTCATCGCGTTAATCATTAGCCCTCAGGAAGTCTAACAATTTCGCATCCAAAAAATAAAGGGTGTCTTTACTCCTTAATGAATCGAAGCATTATTGCACCCGGTAAAGAAGCTTCGTAGAATGACTAGCACGGAAAAAACGCTAAAGAAACTTTTCTCTCTCTCTCTCTCTCTCTCTTTAAAGCTAATCCCGGCGCCAAAAAGAGTCACAACGAAAAACAGAAGGAGAGAGAAAGAGAGAAAGAGAGAAAGAGAAAGAGAGAGAGAGAGAGAGATAGAGAGAGAGAGAGAGAGAGAGAGAGAGAGAGAGAGAGAGAGAGAGAGAGAGGAATGAGTTTAAGGTAGAGAATGTGAGGTAGATAAAGTGGATGAAGGGAAAGTCTCGATTAAGGACTGATCTTCAGGCAACGACGGCTGAAAAAGCCAAGGCGGAAGTTTCAAAGTTGCCGCCGCTTTCGTTATGAAGGCAAGAATCATCGGGCGAAAAAGCGCGCGCAGAGAGAAACTCTTGCAAGCTCGTGCTGCCACCGGTGCTGCTGCTTAGTTGCTTTCGATGGAAAAGGAATAGCCAAAGAGCTTGTTTTTCTTTTGTTCTTCTTCTTCTTTTTCTACTTCTAGTTCTACTTCTACTTCTTCTTTAGCACCGCAAAGCAGGAAAAAATGTCAACTTCGTTTCTTTACTCCTGCTGGATTATACATTGTAGACTGCAAAAGATTTTGATTTAACCTAAAAGAATGGTCGCTTTAATTGTCAATTTAAACATAAATTATATTTTAAAATTTTTTTTGTTTTTTGATTAGATGAGTTGCTCAATAATTTTTGTTTCTTTTGTATATGCGTATTATCCTTTGTGTTATTGTGATTCTTATAAAACCTTGGTTTTTTTTGGGATGAGGAGGCGGCGGCAGCGAAGAATTCCTTTGCATCTAATAATCAAATCTTTTCGTCTAACTTACTGAAAAAAGGCTTTTTTAGTTTTTATGTAAATTGCAAAATAAATGTTTTGATAATTCATTTTAATATTTTCATATTTTTGTACACTTTTGAAATCAATAAATTTAAAAATTTTTTATATACACGTATTTGATAAATTAAAATTAAAATATATGTTAATGAAATAAGATTATTATTGCTTCACATAATTAAATGAATTGTTAATTTTAAATGAGTGGATTAAATGTAAATTTATTAAACATTTAAATTTATTGATTCTAAGAATATATTTATAATGTTACAAAACATTTAGTTTATGAAATACAAAAATTTTTAATCGATATGAATATATTAAATTTATTAAATAATTTTATTTTTTAAATTAAAATAATTATTAGAATTATTTTTAATAAAATAGTTTCGTTAATAAATGAATTAAATCAAATTTTAATAGAAAACTATTATATTTATGGATTACCGCATTATTTTTCGAGTCATAATTGATGATTTAACAAAATTTTATTAATGATTTTAAAAGCAATTACAATTTTGTCGGAACGATCCTTAAACCAAAATCACGACAGCGGTGTTAAGAGGACAAAAACTATGGAAATAAAAAAATAACAAAAAGGCAATAAAAAAAAAGGTATAAACAAATAGTTAGGGAACAAAAAAAGCGAAAAAAAAAGGGCGACTGTAACGGAAAACGTTTTCAACGGTGGTGCAGGCGCAGTGAAAAAGTAGACCGTTAATGGAAGGCTAAAGTGGCAGAGACGCTCGCTCACAAGGAGTCGCCTAGGAGAAAGAGGCTATGGGAAAAACAAATTGAACCTCATGCTCGAAGTTGTAGTAAAGAGAGACAGAAAAAGAGATAGAGAAAGAGAGAGAGAGAGAGAGAGAGAGAGAGAGCCAAAGCTAGCTATGCGTCCGAGAGGATAATGCCTCGGCATTTAACAATAGCCGTTTGCCTCGAGCTTCTTCCTCCTCTTCCCTTCTTCTTCGGTGGTAAATGGTCGGTGAGGAGATCACACACCGCTAAAGAATGGTGCGGTTTCATCCACCCCATTCAACTACCATGGCGAGTGGACTCCCATGGTATTCCGCTCTCGTGCTCCTACTCTTATTCCTTCTTTCTCTCGTGACCTTTCCCCTTCCATTTTTTCAGAAGCCGAATCAAGTTTTTTTTGGAACTCGCGTCCCTATGCGCGTAATTTCGTTCGCTCGTTACATCGAGGGATTTGGAAATCAAAGAAGTACGCGCTTCATGTGCTGTTACCTCATCCTCTTAACATGCATTCCTACTACTCGACGTTTTTACGTGAAAACGTGGGGTCGCTTTGCACAATATCTATGAAAGAGATCCAATTTTTCGTTTATTTACAAGAACAAGAGGGGAGTTTGTTGGCTAATGAAAGGAAATTTTTATTTTATTTCAAGAGCCAGACGTCAATTGAATTCATGGTGAATAGTGGTGAACCTTCGTATTTTGAAGGAGATTCTTTGCTTTTGAGCAGCATTTATTAATTAGAACGAGGGATGGTATAGCTTGTCAAAAAGTTTGCGATAAAACTTAAAACAATTTTAATTTTCAATATTAATGAGATCAAATATTTGAAAACATGATAATGTTTTTTGAAATTATTTTTATTTATTTTCTTTTTTCACGTGTAAAATTTTCTATTTTTTTTTTTTTTTTTTAATTTACATAAAACTCATAAAAATAATTATTTCTGTATAAGTATTGTTAACATACAAATGCATCGGAGTTGATATAAAAGTATAAAAGGTAACTTTCTCTTTCCAATTAATAGTATCGTTTAGCCCGTTATCTTTATTAAAATAATTTCAATTTCGAAGAAATTTAGAACATTGAATTTTTCGAGACTAAAGTCGAGCGCATTAAGAAAAAATAGCAGCGTAAGCGAAACACGAAAGCAAAAAGTCGAATAACTTCCGGGGGTTGGCTTTCTTCTTCGTAGCGCGTTTCGAAAACGGGATAAGAGAAGAAAAGCAAACGAAGGAACGACGGGAAATCGTTTGTCGAGCCGGAGATGGAGCTTGTAAGGAATGGGTCGAGTCTCTGGATGCCTACTCATCTCTCTCTCTCTCTCTCTCTCTCTCTCTTAAATTTTCAAGCTCTTGTTGATGCGGATTGTAAGAAATTAAATTTCGTTTCTGTAAACGATTCAATTACCACTTCTGCGACTTTCCTTTTTGCCCGACAAATTGATGAAAGGCCTGACGAGAAATTAGGCAGCCTTCCTCATTTTACCCTTTCCATCCTTGGTATAAGTCTCTGTCTCTCTCTCTGTCTCTCTCTCTTCTTAGCCCTTCATATTTTTCTTTATTTTGCTGAAACTCATTATTCGTAATTTTTCCAGTTAGTTCGCTTTCTCGTTCGTTTACTGGACTTCGTTATGCGCTTGTTTTCAACTTCTGCCTAACAGCATAAAAGACCTGCAGACTTTTGAAAAAAGGAATCTAAAAAGTGTAAGAGAGAGAGAGAGAGAGACAGAGACAGAGAGAGTGAAAGTTCAGATAATAAATCCAAAAAGCTTTTTCTTTGTCCGTTATCGAAGTTTAATATCTTGAAATCCGATCCTTTTATTATTCGATATCGATGCCATTTTTGATGAGGTGAATCTCGGTTTAAAAATTACGATATCGATCGGTTAGTTAGTTGATGAACCCCAGGATATATTAAATTATGAAATCGTTTGAATAAAAAATACGAAGTTTTATAATTAGTTCGTACTAGTGGAGGGAACTTTTTTTTTTAATTCTCGTGAATGACATCTTTAAATTTTGACGAATTTAAATTAGCCAAAGATTTTCGACCTTAATGAAATCTTATCGTGTAACTTATATTTATCAACCGATGCTGAATAGATAAAAATATAATAAGGATAACTTTATATACCATGATCATACCAAAGTATAATACTGACAAAATTATCGATTTATTATGAATGAAATATTGTTTCATTATTGCAAGTTTTCACCTTCTATGTCTAAAAATATTCAGATTTAATTATTTGAATCATACTGCAACTGACAATTTAAATGTTCTAGTATTGTAGTAATTATTCGTATGAAAAAATTTATAGCTACATAAAATTTAACTTAAATTGAATATTACACACTATACAAAAAATCAAATATTTACATCAATTAATTGTTTCGCGAATTTCGCAAATATGTTATCGTTTGACACAATAGCATTATCAGTAATTTATTATTTCATAGAATGGTAATTAATTTTGAATCAATGTAAGAAATCGCGCGCGCGCGCGCGTGTGTGTGTGTGTGCACGCGCGAAGTATTACATGTTTCATTAGGGCATTGTTTACTTACTGATTATTATTGATATTAGTTATCAAGAAAATTGATGATAATTATAAGCCATTTACATATCATTTATTCTATCAGATAAAAAATAGCATTGATGCGATATCGATTAAAAACTCATGATATACTATATAATAAATCGGCCTAGAATCTATCGTTTAAACTAATCAGGATGTCATCGGTAGATAATCAGCTTCTAAATTATCAAGTTAGAAATTACCGTTCTTTTACAAATAGTCGATATTACGCAACACCGTTACGCATTATCGGAGTCGCCCTTTCAATGCAAATTTGTTATTCGGATAAAGTTAACGTCTTGCCGCATAATTGACTCCTCCTCTCCTTGCGCACAGGGCTTTTTATCTATCTATCTATCTGTCTGTCTGTCTGTCGGTCTCTCTCTCTCTCTCTCTCTCTCATTTTCCGCAAGCCAGCGAATCGTCTCGTATGGTCGAACCAGCGATGCTGGCAGCGGACTTATTCAGAGCACAAGTCTCTCCTTCTTCCTCTATCACCCTTCAATCCCTTCTCTCCCTTCGCTTTTTTCGTCGAGGTTTTTGCACTCACAAAGCGGTACACAACAAATGCGGCGAGATTAAAGAGCCAACATCGAAGCAACTTGTCCAAGGATAAGAAGAGAAAAAACATACACGCTTAATCGTACTTCTTTATGTGTGTGTGTGTGTGTGTGTGTGCGCGCGCGCGTGTGTGTGTGCATCAGTAAATGTAGTGCGTACACTTATATGTACAAAACGTATATACATTTATACATAGATAGGAAGAGATGTAAAGCGAAGGGATGAGAGTTGGAGGCAGGTCGCTGGTATTCCGGACAGGCTTCAAACTACTTAATATGTCCGATAGACAGCTCGTTTACCCTGCCGGCGAAGTCTCTCTGCCCGCACGGAGCATGCTTGCGTCCTAGTTTTGTGTGTGTGTGTGTGTGTGTGTGTGTGTGTGTGTGTGTGTGTGTGTGTGTGTGTGTGTACACGTTTACCTGCATATATGTGTACATGTACTCGCGCATATGTACTCACGTACGTGTGTATGTGGATAATGTATATGGAGATAGGAGTTGAAAGTGAGAGAGAGAGAGGGGGGGGGATGTGAAAGGCTAATATACACGTATATTGGCGTACCAGCTATCGTACTTCGCAGCGCTCGAGATGGAACACTCTTGAGAGTGGTCCATCTCAGTTATCAGAGTGTACCGGAGAGTAAGGGTCCGAGAGCATAGGATAGCAGTTATGCGTTGGCCGCCTTACGCCCTCAGCGGATCCTACCCCCGTCTCTCCCCCCCCCCTTTCTTGCTACTACTCTTACCAACGATGTGTATGTAAGGTTGAATATTCGAGGTGAGTAAGAGCAAAAGCGATATCTACTCACTGCAAACTCTGACTCGTGATTCCATTAGACTTCCTTTTGGATTTTATTCCAATATGAAATAATTGATTGCGTTCGTTATTTATCTAAGTTACGCTTCTTTTTTAGGCAATTGAAAATCTTTAAGGGTAGGATTAACCAGAAGTAGGTCATTATTAAAATATTTTGTTGCTTCAACTAATGGGTTTAAATAGGTATTCTTTATTTATTGTGTGTGTGTTTTTTTTTTTTCTAGGAATTTAATAAAATCTTAAAATACGGTACATCGTTTACTTGACTTTCGAAATAATAATAAATTAACCAAATAATTTTTCAAGTTCTAAAGCTTTTTAAAAACTATAGTCACGTTGCATAAAAATATATTAACACATCGTTCAATAAGTCCCGAGACTAACCCAGAGATAGTGCTAGTAGTACCAAACTGGCCACGTTTCCATAGAGTGCGAACCTTTACATGAAACGTGTAAAAATTTCACGTCGATCGGATCACAGACAGCAGAGTTATCGAGGTTAGAGTAAAGTCACTTTGTAATTTGTTTGAAAAATGGGAAAAAGCGAGTTTCGCGTGTTGATAAAACATTGTTTTTTAATGGGTAAAAACACCGTAAAAGCCCAGCAATGGCTTGAAAAACATTACCCGGACTCCTCTCCATCCAAACCAACGATTTGTCGTTGGTATGCTGAGTTTAAACGTGGTCGTACGGACACAAACGATGCGGAACGTTCAGGTAGGCCATTGGAAGCCGTTACACAGGAAAATGTGAGTGAAGTGTTAAAAATTGTAATGAAAAATCGCAAAGTGAAGGTCCGTGAGATTGCAGAAATGACACAGATATCATCTGGAAGCGTATTTACAATCCTTCATGAAAAATTGAGCATGAAAAAGGTTTTTTCCAAGTGGGTGCCGAGATTGCTTTCAGTGGAACAAAAACAGCAACGAGTCGACGATTCAGAGAGCTGTTTATCGCTATTTACTCGCAATAAAAAGGATTTCCTGCGTCGATACGTGACCATAGATGAAACATGGATACATCATTTCACTCCGGAGTCGAATCGGCAATCATCTGAGTGGCGCATGGCTGGCGAAAGCCGCCCAAAGCGTCCAAAAACGCAGCAGTCTGCTGGCAAAGTCATGGCGTCTGTTTTTTGGGATACACAAAATGTGAAGTGATTTTCATTGACTACCTGGAAAAAGGTAAATCGATCAACAGTGATTATTATATTGACTTGTTGGTACGTTTGAAGGAGGAGATCGCAGCAAAACGACCGCACATGAAGAATAAAAAAATCCTTTTTCACCAAGACAATGCACCATGCCACAAGTCCATGAAAACAATGGCAAAATTGAACGAATTGGGCTTTGATTTGCTTCCCCACCCCCCGTATTCGCCAGATTTAGCCCCCAGCGACTACTGGCTCTTTGCTGATCTCAAAAAAATGCTCCAGGGAAAAAAATTTGGCTCGAATGAGGAGGTCATTGCCGAAACTGAAGCCTATTTTGAAGCAAAGGATAAATCCTTCTATAAACATGGTATAGAAATGTTGGAAAGGCGTTGGAAAGATTGTATCACTCTAAAAGGAGATTATATTGATGAATAAAAATGATTTTTGAAAAAAAATGTTGTTTTCGTTGTTAGTCTCGGGACTTATTGAACGATGTGTTATACTTAAAACTTCAAGGTTAGGTCCTCGACCACGTTTGCGTTCTGGATTTTTTCGTACCTAGAGACAGAGAGAGAGAGAGAGAGAGACAGAGAGAGAGAGGGAGAAAGAGACAGAGAGAGAGAGGGAGAGAGACAGAGAGAGAGAGGGAGAGAGACAGAGAGAGAGAAGGAGAGAGACAGAGAGAGAGATTTCATATTACTCCGCGCAAATTCCACGGAAAATTGTCTCCTTTGAAACGCAAAACGTAGAAAAGTAATTTTTCCTCCGTTGTTTCTACTATGCCGGCGACTCGCGATTTGGTTATTTTATATCTGGAAGTAAAAGATAATGCAATATTACCTTTTATTTTTTGGCTGTTCACGCTTTTTTCCATTTTCGTTTTGAAATTTTACTCGAATTCAACGAAACGTTTATCTTTCCTAAAATTAGACCAATATATATATTTGAAATTTTAAAAATTTTTGCGAAAAACAACTTATAGTAGATTATATATTTAGAAATTGCGTCTGCTATATTAGTATACATCCGGCTTATAATATACTTTAAAATAAATCAAGTTTATTGGCTATTAGATGGATATGTATACATGCATGTAATACAGCTAATTTTCGTTAATGTTTCACGTTAAAGTAGATCTAATTTTTACGTTTGACAATAAAATAATGAAATATCTTAATAAATATTTTTCAATTTTCAAACAAATAAATATTTATTTTAAAAATATTTAATTTGATGCAATTAAATGTGCAAATAAAAAAAATTTTTTGTTTATAAATTGATTGAATGTATTAAATTAAGTAAATTCTGAAATGCATCTTTCAAGTATTCTTTTTCTCATATAATTAAGAAAGTACTTATTGAGTTCAGGAAAGGTGACAAAAAATTTATTGTCAAAACGTCATAACTTTATCTCTAACATTTCATTACTATTTTTAGTATATGTAAGTAGAAAATACGTTGAAAGAGTAATTGTCGATAAGAATATATGACTCGGTGAAGAGCATTCCAATAAGTCTTTTGAACCCAAGAAAAAGGAACGGGGAAAAAAGATGGAAAAAGGCGGAGGCAACAGGAGCGGCGTTTATTGGATGCGCTTTGCAGTGCGAAAAGCGCGATGCTGCACGACAAAAGGAGATGCCGATTGAAATAAGAATGAGAGAGAGAGAGAGAGAGAGAGAGAGACCAAGAGAGAAGAATAAGAAAAATATTAGGTGTATGTATATACATATATATATATATATATATATATATATATATATATATATATATATACACGAGGAGAAAGAAATAAGAAAGTAAAGAATAAGAGGTTCAGTGTATCGATCATTAGAAATCCCCAGAGAGGCCTTAACTCGCTTCCACCACCGCTAGTATGAAAACGTCCGTATTTTAATCTTTCGTGCGCTCTCTTATGACAAGATACCTTTTTCCTCCCTCTCTCTCTACTTCTCTTTCACTCATGCGCACTACACGTCTTAGCTATCCAATCTTAAGGTGCAAGTTGATACTTGAACTTAAGTTTCATAGAATTATAAATCGATAATAATTTATTATAATTTTTATGATTACATTTTACATATAAAAATATATTTAACTGACTACATATACAAATATATTACGCTCGAAATTTAAAATTTTAATAAATAATTCACTTGAAATAAACATAATAAAGCGCACATTTTATTTAGATAATTTTATTATAAACTTTACATCTTTATTATACATTTCCTGAAAGATTGAAAGCAAACACTATTCTTATTTATAATTTTCTTGAAATAATCATTAATTCATTTTATCTTTTTTATCTCTTCTTTTATTTTACGACACACATACGTAAAAATGTACAGCGTATTGTATTTCTTTGTTTTGTTTTTTTTTTTTGAACAGTTGAAGGAATTTCTGCTGGAATTAAAGTAAATTACATCAATAATTTCATTGAGTGACCAAAGTTTTTTATTTTATAATTTTGCATGCAAACATTTGTTTGTTTTTTTTTTTTATGTTAACGTGAAATTTAAAATAGTCTTAAATTTTTAACATAATTTAATTTAAAGAAAAAGTTGAAAATCATTAAATAAATATTTATTACAAAGATAAAAAAAAAAATAGTAAATAAAATTTTTTAAAAAAGTACACCAAAAGCATAATTACAACTTTGTGCTAAAATAATCCAAACATTTTAAATAGTTAAGCCAAACTATACGCTGACCAAAAGACTCTTCAAGCCAAACATCGTCTCTCTCTCTCTCTCTCTTTCTCTCTCTCTCTCTCTCTCTGTCTCTCTCTCTCTCTCTCTCTGGTTTGTTTGATTTCTTTTGAACCGCTAAAAAAGTGGGAAAACGTCATGAATTCGATCAACGGATTTTCTTACAATCACCACGGAATACCGCGCAAGTTTTCCGCGTTGAGTTTACTCAAAGTTTATTCTTTCTTTCGCTCTCTCTAGCTTACCTGCGAATATCGTACGCTTGAGATGAAAGCACAGTAACGTAGCGATTGAAGTGATGATTGAGGTTGAAAAGAAATCGAAAATATTGCTTGTAACTCGAGCATCAACTGAAATGGAGCGTGAAATCATAAAACCATTAGAAGTTCGGCTCTTATGGATGATGTCTTATATAGACGACGCACGTACGTTGTATAAATAATTATTCATTTTAATGATTATAATCATTCAAAGAGTTTCGCTCAAGTTTAAACTGAAGTATTTGTAGTAATGAGTAATTTTTTTACAAATTAATTAAAAAAATATTATTTTGCGCATATATTTTTATTTTAATTGATTTTTTTTTCTTTTATTATAATTAAGTTTATATAATGATAGAACATTTTGTTAATTACAATCTGAATATTATTTAAGTATGTTATAATAATATAAATTTAAATATGCAATCATGAATATTTTTGTCTTATGACTCTCTAAATTTTAAATAAACAACTGAAAATGGAAATTCAATTATAATTGATTTTTCAATTATGTTTGAAATTTTATACTCTGACGAAGTGAATCCTTAATTATAATAAAAAGCGGCCTATTTTTTATATGAAAAGAAAAAATTATTTCATTTTTTCTTTGATTTGGATTTAAAATACGCGCTTTTATATCACAATAGATATTTAAAATTACAATAGCTGCCTAACAAAATTTAGTAACATGGAAAGCCATTAGATTAGAAGATAACTATTCTATTGATGTAGCCTAAATGATAAAAATTCATAACATCGTCAACGGTTGGCTTGGTAGCAACGATTTAGCTTAATAATAATAATTACTCTGATTTATTATCCTGAATTACCAACTGTAAACAATTTTTCTTTTGCGAAACACCACCATTCATTATAAATTCCATCCGGAGTCATCGTTAACTGAGATAAAAGATCGTTTCGCCTGTCCGCGTCACAAAATGCTAACTTAGCCATCAAGCAATCACGCGTGTACTCGCGTCATCATCGTGTCCTCGTGCATAAATTTTAACAAAAATACCATAGAATTGCGAGCGCAATCATAATATTTGGTACGTCGAAAAAAGCAGAGAGCAAAAGGAGAGGAGAAAGGAGAGACACAGACAGACAGACAGAGAAAGGAAGGCAGAAGAAGGTTGAAAGCAGACGACGAAGAAACGGAAGGAAGGAAGAAAGGGAGTTAATTAGAGGTCATAGACGCCTTCAATTAACGTCGAGAACAGGGGGAAGACGTTGCCACGGATTATAATTAGCCAATTTATAGTGACTGCGCTCGCGCTCACCATACACTCGTACACAAACGTGGAGGAACCAAGGTATTCCACCCAAGTAAGCGAAATAAGCTAGACTAAAATCTCCGAAAGAGAGAGAAAGAGAAAAGTAGTCGTGATTTAGATTAGAAAGTGGAAAGGATGAGAAAGCAGAAACGTCGTCGGTATGAGAGAGAGAGAGAGAGAGAGAGAGAGAGAGAGAGAGAGAGAGAGAGAGAGAGAGAGAGGAGGGATGGGGGGAGTTGAGAGAGAGAGAGAGAGAGAGAGAGAGAGAAAGTTAAAGAAGGGAGTTAACAGAAATTGACGGAAAGGTAAAATACATGAGAGAAAATCGCAGAGAAAAGGGGTGAGAGTTAGAGAAAGAGTAATATTTTACGGGTTTGTCATCTCTAGTTCTTTTGGGATAAAAGACGCGGTTCCATAAAGATGATTCTAATCGAATATGATTATCTTCCCTCTTCATCAAGCAGACATCCGAGATATTTCTGTTCCCGTGGTTCCACACCGTGCAAATTATCTCGTATGCTTTCGTGAGAAACTTCAAATAAAAAAAGTAAGAGAATATATGTAATACCCTGGCAAGAGATTTTTACTGGAGAAATCGAGAGAATGTCTCATACGGCGCATGACTCGCCTGGTGTAGAAATGGAAATGTAAAAATTATTATCTGTCAGGTTCGTGATTCGATCAACCCGAAATCCGTCGCTTCGGAATTAACGTATCACCCACTTGGCACAATTTCTAACCGATTGATTGATGAACCGATCGGGCATTTTAGGGCTTAATTATGGACCCGTCTAAATGTTTAAAATGAAATATTATCATTTAATCCTAAATAATCTATTTTTAATGATTCAATGCTAGGTTTCTTTTCTAATAATAAAGCTAGAATTAAGAAACAAATTATCAAGTGAAAATATTTATAATCATTGTAAGGGGAAAGGTGGGAGGGGGAATGTATTCTCACGTATAAAAATTATACCTTGACATAACGAAACAAGTAGCGTGAAAAAGTTAATAAAAACTGATACAACGAATAAGATTAGCCAGTATTTGTTGTAATCCCGACGCGCAAAGCTCACACGCGCATCTAAAGATTATTCCACGAGAGCTCGCATAATATTTACTCCGAACTCGAAAGCAAATCGATTCTTTTTTTAGCTATATCTCTTGCTCTCTTTTTCGAAAATCAAATGGTCCATTACAGATCGATGCGGACGATTTTTTTCTACTATTTTCAGGCTTTAAAACAACGCGCGTCGAGCGCTTCCGCGCAAACTCGATCGTCCGCTCGTGTGCGAGGTTGGTTTCGCTACGATGAAAGAAAAGAAAAAAAATAATAAAAAAAAAGAAAAGGAAAAAACGCGGTTCCGTGTAAAACGCAGCTTTTTTTTCAATAGGCATGCTTGCACAATGGTTTAGTTCTCTTTTCATCGTTCTTTTTCTGTTTTTTTTTCTTTTCTTCTCGTTTTCCCTTTTTCTTTCCCTCTCACTATTTCATCTCTGCATGTGTACGTTCGTTTTCCTATTCTTTCCTCTTTTTGCGCCTTTTTCACACTTAGGCTTTTGTTATTTTTAGACAAGGGCTCGCTACAACATTCGTCGGATACGCATTAAAAAGTTTACCATTGCTGCATAAATTATAAATCATAAATAATTCCTTCGTAAATACTTTCAAGAACGCATTTTTCTACGTTAATTAATAACCGAATAATAAGCGTCGATGAATAATGCTGGCTATTGCCATTAAGTATTCTCAAATGATTAATGATGTAACCGAACGCTGAACTATTATTAATGATAATAAACGAGTATCAATGTTACGACTGGTAAGTTAATGTAAGTGTTAATAAATTTTCGATAACTATATTAATTGGCAATTGATTTAATTTATACAATTTTTCGTGTATTTGGCTTGGATGAAAAAAAAATATTTTATTCGAATCTCAAAAGTTGTCCGTGAATCTTTTATTGAATTTAACCGCAAAATGCTCGATAAAAAATATAATAACTTATAACATTCAAATTAATTGATAATTGCATAAAAAAAAAATATTTTTATCCATGATTTAGCGTTATATAAAATATATCTAGTCGAAATATAATAATGTATTTGGCACAAATGTTTCAAGTTAATAAACTAAACCTGAATAAAAGTAAAAAAAGCGTAAGAAACATCAATTAAATAAATTACCTTAATTCAAAAGAATTGTCAAACTCCTCGCCGATTATTAAAATAACGGTCATAAAAGTCAAGCCTCCGAATATAATATTTTCCTTAATTTAACATTCATCATCGTGCCGAGATATATAGGATCGCGCCTGCAAAATGGAAACAGCCAAAGCGCCGGCAAGGCGCAATGAATTCGAGCAACTTTTATCGCCCGGTCAAGAGCAGCCAAGCCCTGGAGTTCCAGCACGGCGCTCTTTGGATTATTGCGAAAGTTTTGATACGTTGGTCGACGGGATGAGCAAAATACTAGCAGCGAATACGTGCGTGTACACGCGCGCAGAAAATCGAAATAACGCGCGTGGCCTATATACCCGCGAGCCGACGCGCGACGTTTATCTTAGACGGGTGAGATGAAGAAGGAGAGCACGCTGCACGTGCCGCGCGTATTGACCGTTCGGTTAACCCACTCCTTTCCCCACTAGCTTTCCCTTCCTTCTCTCTATGTGTCGCCTTCTCTTTTACCAAATAGTCTTGAACTTTTTATCGTTTTGCCTTTTCTCCTTTTTTCCTTTCGTTTCGTTTTTTTCTTTTAGCCATGGACGTATTTCATAAAAACTAGTATTTCAATCGAGATCATCGCACCGCACGAATCAGACATATTTTTATAAGCTCATTTCTGTCAGATTTTATTAAGAAAACTTGAGGTTATGCGGGCTTGATATACGAGCATTTCAAATCTTCCTTTTCAACACTTTAATGTTTTTTTTTCATTGCCGAATACGGCATTATTTATTTAACGTCTATTTATTTGGAAGACAAAAAAATATAACATACTTTTATTCTAATAAAAAGAATACGTACGAAATACTTAAAAATCGATAAATGTTCTTTTCCGTTTCGTATTTCCAACAAATTTACTGAAAAAAATAAATAAATAAAATAAGAAAACATATGCACTGATAGATAAATAATTCTTGTACAATAATTGAAAACAGTATACAGTA
Organism: Chalcis sispes; assembly: GCA_949987625.1. Lineage (NCBI taxonomy): Eukaryota > Metazoa > Arthropoda > Insecta > Hymenoptera > Chalcididae > Chalcis > Chalcis sispes. The sequence continues at coordinate 391,970 of OX465094.1, read as the reverse complement.
CATCCATAAAACTTTTTTCTCCGTTGTAAACTTTAATAGTAACAACTGTAAGCTTCGTAGAGTGTTGGTTCAAGCTCACAATAATAAAAGAGTAACTCTAACAGTTCTCGATAAGCGCATGCGCGAATATTGCTTTGATATTTTCCCTCTTGCAGCTCTACGTATATAAAATGGTGACTCCTCAACATACAGCATTTTCTGCAGTTTGCTAAAAGTAAGCATACAATTTTTTCCCTTGGAGTTTTAGAAAATATCGCATCTGTGTTCCACTACTTCTTAATGATTTGCAAGAGTTGACACCCAGACTCGAAAATGCTATTGCCTCTATTACTCCTGACTTATTAATAGTCTGAGAAGAATTAGATTTTAGGTCGGATGTGTGCCGCGTAACTAACGGTACACGTATTGAACATTTGTAAAAAAAAATATTAGGTTAGTTTACATTCAATTTGATGTAAGATTTGTTGTAAATAATATAAACTAAATTTTCCTAAAATGCTATTAAAACTGGACTTTTATGAATACCTTAAACTTGATAATGATATTAATGCCATAATTATTCACTCTTATATCTTACAAATTTAAATCCACATTGCTTAAAATTATATTTTCTCATAATAATCTCTCATCGTTAAGACAGTTATCGCAAGACAATTATTCCTCTCTACGAGTGCAAGACTGAGACATACTCCACTTCTAGCAAACCAACAGTGGAATTCTAACAACGGAATGCTTCCGTTAGCTTCGCACAAATATGTTTGTATAGTGACAGATATATTCTATTGTCATTTTAAGCACATATCCCCCTTTTTTTAATCAAATAAATAACATTTTTCTGGCAAACGTACCTATGGCATTTCTAAGTGATTAAATATAGTTTAAATAGTTAAATTAAAATTTCATTTTTTAATAAATTTTCAAATTATTATTGGTAGATATTAATTTTTTATTTTAAAATAAACTTTAGCATTTTTAAATTGAATAATATTTTGTCAAAAAAAAGTTTTAATTTTACTTCTAGTTCTAGTGCATTGCATTTTTTCTTTTTAATGGAACAAGCAAACTATTTTGTTCAAAGTTATTTAAACAATACTACCTAAAATTTTTGTATTTATTGCAATTTATTTATTTTTAATTAATACTAGCGAAAATTATTCGTAAGCGGTAAACTTCCACTCCAACAAATAAATCAGTCAGAGTTCAGGATGGAAATTTCAGCGGCAAATATACAAACACACACACACACACACACACACACACACACACACACACACACACACACACACACACACACACACACATACACACATCGCGTCAGAAAAGGAGAGAAGAAACAGCTTCTTATACGGAGGCATCCAAATAAGTAGAGAGAGAAAGACAAATCTCTAGCTCGGGAGGCACTACAAAGCAGCCGTCCCGCATCCTTGACTCTGGGTTGTTACTTCAGCATCAGAAGGCAATAGAGAGAGTGAGAGATAGAGAGAGAGAGAGAGAGAGAGAGAGAGAGAGAAAGAGAGAGAGAAAGAGAGAGAATGAGTAAGTAAAAGATGCGGGTAACATAGCTCTCGTCGTGGCTCCACGGCAATTATACTAATGGAGAAGATTCGAACGCACGCGCAAAAAGAAGGAGGAAAATACTGGCGGCTGCACGAAGAGAAAAAGATGTGCTAAATACTGCTGCGAAAAAAATGAGCAACTCAGACATGCAGCTTTTCGTTCTGATAGAAGAAGGAGAAGAAGAAGCTTCTACTACAAGCTTTTCTAAGTGCTGAAGGATGAGTCGGAATTGTATGGAGTAGGAGGAAAAAGGAGGAGGGGGGAAGAGGAGGTGAAGCTGACGTACATATGGGCGTTGGATATATAGTCTGCTTGTCCGCGCCACCGGACTTTCTATGCTCTATGTTAGCCGGAGTTTACGTAGCGGATTCGCTGGGTCTTTTGGAAGCCCCGGTACGGTTTAAGCTCTTAGCAATGGAGAGTAGAACCTAAGAAGAAGTTACTGGCCAAAAGATTAAGAAATTCTCGAAGGATGGAAAAATATTTTAAAAAGACTTGGCTTTTTTTACCTCTTCATTTCAACTTCAATATATTTAATTAAAATAATTGATATCTTTAACGATGTTTCTCGAATTTTTATAAAAAAATGAATAAAAATTTAAAAAAAATCAAGACTAAAGCAATATCATTCGTTCACATCAACGAATTCGTAGATTTTAAGATACTAAATGATTTTTTGCACGAAATGAATTATATTCGATCCATCGCCAACTGTATCGTAACTTGTAATTTAAACGAATACTGTAAACTTCCAAGAGGTAGCAAAAAAGAAACAATGAGAAAATCCTCCGAAAATACCGAAAAAGATAGAAAATTAGAGTTGTCGGCTTTGACGTTGGCCTACGATATAGAATCGGGATAACGAGTAAAGCAACGCGCAAAAATATGTTACGCGCTGTAAATCATACAGCCACACAAATGAAAAGTATGCTTAGCCAAATTCTTTGATTATTTATGTGTGTGTGTGTGTGTGTGTGTGTGTGTGTGTGTGTGTGTGTGTGTGTGTGTGTGTGTGCGCGCGCGTGTGTGTGTGCGTGCGTGTGTGTGTGTGTGTGAAAGTGTAAAAAGGAGACAAAAAAAGGAATAAAAAAGGAGACGTAACGGAAAACTGCGTCCTTCGCATCCTAGTCGGGTAGGTCAGTTTAGACCTCGGTCCCTTAACGCTCTTCTGATTCTCTTTATCCTCGCTCGCTTTTCTACCTTTCTCTTTTACGATTTATGCTTCTTCCTCCTTCTCTCCCTCGCCCCCCCTCTCTCTCTCTCTCTCTCGGTCTCTCGTTCTCACTGCATTTTTTTTTTTTTTCATTTCAACCGAGTGGTAAGCCATTACCTGGTGATGATTGCATGGATAGATTTGCTCTCGAGAAGTTTACTTTATTCCTCAGCTTTTTTTTTTTTTTTTTTTTTTTTTACTCTAACGGTCGAGAACAGCTTTTTCTGCATCCGATCATTTTATCTTTCACTACTCTCATCTTCGTTCATATATTTTTTTGTTTTTTTTTTCTTCAACAGTCTCAGAAAGTTGGACTCCACAATTTGCCATTGACATAAAAATTTTATCTACTTTCTTACCTGACTCTTTGCAAATCTTATGACTTTCTAGTAAATATTTATCTTCCCATAAATTTTATCTTCGAAAATTTTGAGGATTTTGTTAACTTTGTGAAACATTGAAATGCGGTATAATTAAATTTAAGGAATGTGAGAATTGTATATTTTTCTTTTATATTGTTATGTATTTTTATCAGGTAATTTTTTAATTTTACTGTTGAACTTTGTCATTAAAAAAAAAAGGAATTATATCCCATTTCTTTAGCGATTGCGCATTATGATCAATTGGAGGTAGTTTTTAAACGTTTTATGAGATAATGAACATGGAATAACTATACACAGTTTTCTATTAAAAATCTTTTTAGAATAATTTCACATCACTGAAGAAAAAAAAATGAAAAGAAGTTTTTACTCCTCGCTGTAAAAATATTTAATATTTACTCACTCGTTTATTACTCGATGTGTTTAAGAGCGTTATTTATTCATCCGTAAAGGATCCAAAGCTTTTCTTCTATCATATCAAGCGTGAATTTTATGTCACTTCTACGCGCGCAAGAATGATCTTTATAAATTGAAACCTAATACACACGCACACACTCACATACACACACACACACACATACACACACACACACACACACACACACACACACACATATTCATTGATTCGCATAGATACGAAACAGTCGATGGTAGATCGGCTTAAGCGCGTCAGAGTTAGCCACTTAGCCGGAAATAGCGCGTAACTCGTAAACAGTAAAGGTAGCGTCGGCGTCGACGGATGCACCGATCGTATATTGACAATGGGCACCCGAGAGGTAAGCCCATATGGCTGGCGTATGTACATATTGGGCCAAGGAGGCTACCAAATTCTACAGAGATCCCAAACTCTCCCCCGTCACTTTCTGACTCTCTCTCTCTCTCTCTCTCACACACACACGCATGCACACATAGTGTAACTATACTAGTATATGCAGGTATATAGTTGTGTTCGGAGCAAATCCTTGACGCGTATGCGGTTGTGCTAATTAGCGACATGTGCCTGTCGAACCGCGGTCTAAGCGTGCACGCGCGCGTTAGCTGTTTACTCGAATCAAGCCGTTATAGTGCCGCTTGAGGGAATTCGTCCAAAAACAACAACGTTGTCGGCGCGCAGATAGAGCATTCCACCAACGCATCGAGTGAGCGATTGGTTAACAAAGCATCAAATTTATTCATCGGCAGAATTATGAACGAACGCGATCAGAGTACAGTCCTCGTTTACTTTGCTCGAATCGCCGCCTGAATATTTTAAAGCTTCAAAATGTAGTGTGTCTTTACAAAATAAAAAATTAATGAAAATTATTGCAATCGTTTTGGGCGTATTGAGCAAATCGATTAATTTTTTACTGAAATTTAAAAACATTTCCAACCTTCTGTATGATTTTAGAAGACTGTTAAATTATCATACACGCTACGAATTACTTCTCGAATTTCGATTAAAGATTGCATTAAATTTTCATATGTTTAAAAAAGATAATTGAACATTGAGTAGACGTTGTTTTTTTAGCAAACTCGTTTTATCGCCTCAGATATAAGAAAAAGTTCGACGGTTGCCTCGTGTTCTGACTCTCGGAAATGGAAACTTTTCGTTTCCTGTACTCAGCCACTTCTGATTCTAATTACGATCCTTAATATTTTTTGTTCCTTTTTTTTCCATCTTTTTTTTTTTTTTTTTTTTTTTTTTTTTTTTTTTTTTTTTATTTTTCTTTTTTTTTTGCTCGCGGAAGAAACTTTGAAGGAGTTCGTGTCCGTAAATCGACATGGCAATTATTTTTCAATCCAACCCGTGTAATTATTGAAAAGCGTTGTGCTTCGTTCCGGCCATTTTTTACTTCAACCGGAAATTCCATAAACAATGTTCCTAATTAAAAAAAACTATTTTAATTATGCTGCTTTGGTTGGAAAACTACAATTTAATGAATTTGAAGCTTTATGGCGTTTTCCGTATACAATTTTTATTTATTCTTTACAATTTGAGCAATTATCACAATTTATAAAAAAAAAAATTAGAATAATTTACAGATATTAAAACTGATAAAATAAGTATAATAAAATAATTAATAGAGAATGGCAATGTGATAAGAAATAAATTGATTTAAAATTTATAAAATCTCAAAAAGACCCACATCAATCATTCGAAAAAAACTTTAAAGGATTTCCCTTAGCACAACGGTGTCCCATAATCTAAAAACTTTCATTTTTCAATAATAAAATTACAACGACGAATATATATTAGATATTGTTCAAAGTCAGAGAGATGAAAGATGGTTTGAAAAAAGTAACCTGTCATCTAACTCAACATCGCAGTGAATAATCTCGCGAGAGTGAAGTCATGAAGAGAAAATCGAGAAAAAGAAGAGCGAGAGAGATAGAGAGAGAGATTGAGAAAGAGAGAAAAGGACGAGATCGACGACTAAGATGTCGGCGCTTTTCCGAGGCCCAAGAGTCAATATTTCCCTCGACTCTTATCGTAAACTCAATACAAGACTCTTATATTTTATGCAGACCTGCGTGTGTATATATATATATATATATATATATATATATATATAGGGAGAGATAGATATCGTTCAAGACTTATTTTATGTAAGTCAAAACCCACTCACCTTAATGGTTCGCCTTCTCTCTTTTTCTCTCTCTTTCTCCACGCAACATCCCCGTACCTCTTTCGCTTGCTTTCTCACACTCACAACGTCAGATAGACATTTTCATAGTTTCAATATTGCCAAGAGCTTTTTCACCACGCGCTGCGTTTATTATTTTTTTTTCTATGTTTTGGATTCTCCTTTGCATAGTGCACCGCACAAAGACAGCTTTTGCTAACGAGTTGCGATACCATCAAGGGGAGCTGCTGCTTTTATAAATATTTTAAACGTGATTGTCGCTTGTATTATATCCTCGTCTCATTCTTCTTCTTTGAAAAATCTTTTTCTTAAAAAATTAGTTTTTATACCTAAACTGATACCAAGTTTTGTTTTACAAAATGCATTTGCATTACTTATGCATCTCATGCTTAAACTCATTAGTTGCTAATAATACTTTTTATTCAAACTTTTTTCTATTGTTTGCTTAGTTATTTATGACATGCACATTTATAGATTTTTAATCTCAAATATATTATTCGAAGTATTCGCTGCAATTTAATTTAAAGTAAATTTTCAAAACAATTTATTAAATTTTCATTTAAAAAATTACGTGGCATAATAAAAAGAAATCAAAATTCTTATTATATTTAATCATCAAATAACCGTTCAAATTTAATTAAAACAACAATTTGAAATGTCACAAAACCTCGTTATTTCAAATTTACGAAAGAAGTAAAAAAAGAATTAAACGATCAGATAAAAAGCGCACATTTTTAACTATATCACTTACATTAATTAAGTAAATCGATTATACGAATTAATCGAATGATTTATTAGATGAACTCGCCCGGCCCAACTTGTAATTGTATACGAAAGGAAAAAAAAAAAAACGACTCGTCAACTCGATAAAAACATTATACAGCAAACGATTAATCGAGCAAGACATGATCAAATACGGTATTGGTTTGAGTACCAATGTATAAACGTAGATCACATACCCTCTACAATCACACTTAAGGCGCTAATCACCAAATACTACTAGTAAAAGAACTCCATGATAGTCGTTTATTTTTGTATACGCTTCCCTCGTATTTTGCCTCTCTCTCTCTCTCTCTCTCTCTCTCTCTGTCTCTCTCTCTCTCTCTCTCGCTAACACAAACACATACACACGCACACGCACACGCACACGCACACGCACACGCATACGCACATACGCCCACACATTCTTTCACTCACTCTATTTGCCGACAAATTTTATCGAACAGATACTGAAATAATTGTACTAAATGATATCTAGAAATAAATTAATTTAAAATTGCTTAAACTCATTAACAAAAAACAAAGACAAAAATTCATATAAAATAAATATATTTTATATTTTTTTATATAATTCATAAGTTTACATTCATTTTATATAATATAAAATATAATCAATCATAATTGAACTAGTTGAAAATGTTTATATTTTCATTTCTTAATTGGTATATCTAATTTTTCAAGTTACCATGCAAATTTGAATATTTTGATTGAAATTTTTTCAAAATAGCAAAAATTACCTTAATTTACTTGGTACAATTATTATTCAAAATCGTCTTAAATATTAAGATACGATTGGCTCAAGCGCACAATCTTTACTGCGGAATCAAATTTACGTATTTAATTTATTGAATTTTCCGCGACAGCCGTCGTGTCTCTATATATATGATATTACAAATACGAGTACGAAATTTTACGAGTAAGAGCCGCAGATGGTTAAATTTTCCATTGTCTCTCTGTATTACTCTTTCTCTCTCTGAGTGCTGTAGGAAATTTAAATGTTCACGAATTTTCGAAAGTCACGAGTACATCAACGCCGAACTTAAATTAGATCTTATGTCGCGCAAGTGAATGATGCTTTGCGTATTGCACGTCTTGATTATTAGAGCTGAGTGCTGTATGCACCGTTCAATAACCGATAATAGGTATAGTGCAACCGATAATAGGTATAATCGAAAAATCTGCTTTTTAGGGAATAAAAAAAAATATACTTTTCAAACTGTAAAAGATCGATGGCTCTGACTGTCGAAACATTGTATTTAAATAATTTTTATCTACCAATGCAAAAGCGTCTTCTCAAAGTAGTCGATTTTCGCCTTTAAAAGTTTCAACATTTTTTGGGAATTTAAAAAAAACAATTATTTCATTCTGTGCCATTAAATATTCCTGTGGCTCCAAAGTTTAACCCACAGGCATTGCTAGCAAAAACGAGTGGCGCACTTCAATTTTGATAAACCTCTTACGTGCAGAATCTTGTACAGGTGTGTAAGCGCGCGTACACACTTGTCTCCGGACGTGGCGCGCCTCGTTGTGGGCCTCGTCTTGCCCCGAGGCCGATCTCCTCTACTTTAAGCTCGAAATTTCACAAGGGCCACCTTCGGCCTCTGACAATGCGGCCCGTCTCTCGCCCGACACAAAGATGAGAGGAGAGTTGCTGTCCTTCAACGTTCAAGCAAAGAAGATAAAGATATTTGACGTATTCTGAAAACAGAGATAACTTTAAGCTCGTACGGGTGTATGTTACGAGAGAGTAGAACAGAACAGAATATTTTTTGCTTTTCTTCCGAATATAATTAAATTCATTTAATTGTTTTTAAAACTCCATGGTAAAAAAATTTTATTTTCAATAGACTTTTTTATGTATAACATGTTAAGCTTCGTTTTTACAATATTGTATTTTTACAATATTACGTATATGATCGAATTACATAAGCATTAAAAATAAAAGTTTTATAAAAATGTTTATTATATGTTTAGGATATTGTTCTGAACAATCTTTAATTATTTATTTATTTTTTGTTGCAGGTAAGCAACAAAGCCTCTATAGTAATTTTTGAAATAATGTCTTTAATACCGTAAGTTAAATTTATTATTGTTTCTTAACATTTAAATTTCTTGATATTCAGAAAATTTAAACAAACCATGGCAGTATCTTATAAGTATGAAAAGCATAAAGATTATTATTGTTAAATAACGAATGATTTCTGTCTCTCGTTTTGAGAGTTTTTTGAAATCTAAGAAATACATTTTTTAAAATTAAAGGTAACAAAGAATTTCAATGAACTTTCTACTCTCAAACGCTTACCGAACAACAAAAAAAGAGAAAGAAAGCGGAAAGTCTTTAAACTCTTTGCTCTCATGTGAACGAAAAAGGTGATATTTTGTTGCGTTCTCTTGAAAAATTTCATGAATAAGGATAAATAAGTAGGTCGCGCACACACTCGATGCATTTCGCCTAATCTTTCGTAATTCCAATATGAATAACTGCTAAGAGGCACCAAAAATGAAAAGAAATATGTGTTGTATTTTTTCCTTCTTAGGTACAACGACTAAAATAACGGAATTATATATTATAGTATTCTCATTACGAAAAGTGAAACCTCGATTAAATCAACTTATTTTTGCACAATAATAGTTTTTACATGAAAATACATTTATTTTGAGGATTTTTCAAATTATATATACCAATATATATGGGCACATGTATATTTTATTTATAGACAAAGTAACTTTAAGGAGCACGCCCAGTGCCGCCGCCAAAAAAAAGTGATTTTCGGGAATTTAAAAAAAAAAAAACAAAATATTGCATCAATTGTTTTAAAACTTTGAGGGTATATTTTTGCATAAAAAATGTATATATGGTCATTTTTTTGATTGAAAAAATTGAATTTTCAGTAAATTATTTCGCATCTCCCAAGCCTCCAAAAAAAAGTTTCCCAACTGTTGCAGTGATTGCGGCATTTACAGTGGATGAAATAAAAAGACATAATTTATTAAACTAGAAGGTATTGCCTATACAATGACCCAGGATTTTAAATAGGAATAAGTTTTTAGTGTGTTACCAACTTGACATATTGCTCCTAGAGAAAAATCTCAAATGACAAAGTTTTATTTAATATTTTTAAGTTTTGTATTTATTTAAATTATAAATGTGTATACGTGTGTGCATATGCGCGCGCGCGCGTGTGTGTGTGTGCATATGTGTACTATAAATTATTATTTTATATTTATACATCAAAATTAATAAATCTTCATATTAAAAATGAGTTTGAACTTTAAGATTTTTTAAATTCAATTATATTATAAGAAAAATAAAAAAGTAAGTACACCGAGCTTTTTGCACATGTCAACCAATTTTTTTTTCTTTTTTTTTTTATCATAATAACGTCCAGAAAAGATTATTTTCTGTGAATAGCTTTTTATAAAATGTTATACTATTAGCAATACCATTTCTTATATAAACTTTTATATTGATTCATAGACTATTTATTGCAAGATAAATTTATTAAAAAATGATCTTATTTCACTGTATATAATGTTTCTTTTATGTTTCACGAAAATATCAATTCTAAAAACACTTACTGAATTTGGTGAACGTTGGAATCTAATTTTGTTTGATATACTTACGTCTGCAACTAGTTTGTGCAAATGTTTGTAAATGTCAAAAAATGAAAAAGCTGATGCAGACATGATTCACCGAAGAAAAAAAAGCGAAAACTCGTAAAATCCAGCGCACTGAATCTAAATTACACATATTCCGCGGCCAGATCATTCGTACTAATACAGTCGGTGCACCGTGACATCTAAAATTCGTCCCCCATCTCGATCTCTCTCGCCTTATTCGTTCTTACTATATATATATAGTACATACTTACACGGCCATCGCGCATATACACATTGGCAGACTTATACGGAGATAAAGTCGAGAAAGTTGTGTTTCCAGCCAGCGTAAATTTCTTCCAGAGAAAAAGAGAGTAAACTTTAAGATAACCGACTCCCTCGGGGGCTAGATAAGATGGAGAAAGAGAGAACTTCGATAAAGATCGATTCCTTGCCGTCGCTAAACCATGAAAAAGTGATTCAGACTCTCTCTCTCTCTCTCTCTCTTTCTCTCTCTCTCTCTCTCTCTCTCTCTCTCTCTCTCTCTCTCTCTCTTCTCTATGTTTTTCTTCATTGACGTGTATACAAGTCTCTATTCGATCTTAACTTACAACTAATACTACCAAACTGTCTCTCACCGATTTGAACAAAACTTTGCACATCGATAAAACACTAAAAAATATTAAACCCGTGTTTTTTTATACTGTCAGAACCCGCTTTCTGGGGATAGAAACCACCCCCAAGTAACCCCAAGTAGGTTAACCCATCTTACTCAGAGAACACCGAGTTTAATCGTTTAGTTTTCTTAAAATAATTAAGCTCCAGGCTACAAGTTAACCCAGCTAACCATCCACCATCTTATCATCTTAACCCATCAAAACACCTACCTTTGCTCCAATTTATATCTATAAACTACCCCTGCCAAACAACAGGCAGGCTAACCCACCTAACCATGAAATCAGCGAGTTTTTTTGTTTATAGTCCTTTAGAAAATTAAATTTTACACCAATTTTACACACAAGCAGGCTAACTTATCAAATCACTTAACCTTTAACCCACCTTACTCTAGGAACAGCAAGTTTAAATTTAGAAAAAAAATTAAATTAGAGCTGACTGAACTATAAACTATCCCTGTCAATCCACAAGCAAGCTAACCTATGTAAGGTACCGTCGATATTAGAGCTACATACACAGTATGTCGGAAAAGTTCTCGAACTTATTTTGTAGCGCTTGTACGAGTGGTGCCACCTCTTGGAAAACACCGGTACTATGTTGCTACATCCCTCTGGAGTGTCCGAGAATTTTTTCACCAGTATCCGTTCATTAGTTGCCGAGATAGACGTGCTTGAGTGAACGTGTGTTTAGTACCCTGGTGCAAGCTCTACGATGGATGAGAAATTTGAACATCGTGGCGCCTGCTCATTCTTCGAACATTGTGAAGCGTTATCTCGCCGAAAATCAGATCCCACGCATCAATCACGCCCCATACTCGCCAGATCTGGCTCCAGCCGACTTTTTCCTATTTCCCAAGCTAAAAATGGCCTTGAAAGGACGATTTTTTGAAGATGTACCGAGCATTCAAGCGGCTTGCACCGAGCGTCTCACAGCGATAACTTCAGAGGAGTACCAGAGAGCCTTCGAATCACTCATGGAGCGCTCAAATGAGTATATATCTAGGGAATGGGACTATGTTGAAAGTTAACTGGAATAAATTTCTTTAGATGTAATTTTCGATTTTTTATTTCAAAAGTTCGGGAACTTTTCCGACATACTGTGTATATGTTATGATACAATTCTAGATTTATATCAAAATTATCAAACACAGCTACATTTGAAAAGTGTTTAACGAAATTTTCTCATTATCTAAATCCATATACATCTAAAGGTTGTAAAAAACCAGTGATTCCACCGGGTATAGTTTGAATTTTCACAACTTTACTCTACTTTTTTTTCAAATACTTTTTCTATTTGTCCTGTCCAAGAATCCAACACTTATGAACTATTTACATGAGTTAAAGAAGTAATACATTTTCAAACCATTTAATAACAATGCTAGATATTAATTTTCATGATTTTGAAAGGTAAATAGAAATTTTATCTGCTTTATAAACTGTCTTTTGCATAATCGGTCCAAATTCACCATCTGATTCTTTCAATACTATTTTTTTAACAAATATGATCGGGTAAACTCGCTGTTCTCAGGGCTAGATGGGTTATCCTGCCTGTGGTTTGATAGGGGTAGTTTTTAGATGTAGATTAGGATAGGGGTAGGTGTTTTGATGGGTTAGGATGATAAGATGGTGGATGGTTAGCTTGGTTAACTTGTAGCCTGGAGCTTAATTATTTTAAGAAAACTAAACGATTAAACTCGGTGTTCTCTGAGTAAGATGGGTTGACCTACTTGGGGTTAATTGGGGATGGTTTCTATCCCCAGAAAGCGGGTTCTGCCAGAATAAAAAAACACGGGTTTAATATTTTTTAGTGTTTTATCGATGTGCAAAGTTTTGTTCAAATTGGTGAGTGACAGTTTGGTAGTGTTAATTGTTGGTTTTTTAACCGAAGCGTTCGAGAATGCAAGAAGAACTGATCGATCTTTGAAAACGCGCTATTAACAAAACTCACGGTGAAAATCACATTTCCCCTTAGCCTCCCTTTCCCCTCCTTAGGACTAGTCCACTATAATTACAAAGAACTTGCTTGCGTAAACTCGCATTACAGATACATACAGGTACAAGATACCATAAAGATTAACTTAATTTTTTTGTATCCTCGCATTTTAATACAATATATTTTTTTTTTTTTTTATACTTCATTTCTTCTCTTTGTAATCTCCTAAATATTTTATGGTAAAGTGAATATATACACTTGTATATTGGTATTTAAAAGATTAGAAAAATTTGGAACCGAAAATGAATAATTTAGTTTGAAAAGAAAATACAATAGTTAAATGTTTTTGTAAAATAATAGTTAAAAAATTATCTATTAAACAATCACATTACTAATGATTCCATGAAGTTTCAAAAATATTGTTTTTATAAAAAAACAAATCCATAAAAATTTAAATTTTCAACTCGTAATGTAAATAAATTCGTGCCTTCAAATGCACCACCAATTTTCTCTCAAAATTTCGACCTACTTTCTTTTCCTTTTTTTTTTCGCTAATGTGCCGTCTCCGTATTTTGTACACGAACCTTGCTTCACTCTTTTGTTTTCAATGATTTAGCTAAAGGTGCGCTTTCAAGTCCTAAATAAACATCGCCGTGGCATTTTTCAAGTAGTAAACCATCGCTGAAGTAAATATTTCTGTAATATTTCTGTTCTCCGAGAGAGAAAGAGAGAGAGAGAGAGAGAAAAGAGAGAGAGAGAGAGAGAGAGAGAGAAAGTGAGTTTTTCTTCAAGGTGGACATGCGAAACTTTGTGTTATTCTTAGCGTCGCTCATTTTTTCTCTTTGTCTGGGCGCGAGACCGTTTCTTTATTGCTTGTGAGAAAAAGAAGCGATGAGAGTTTACGGAATAAATCTTGTACTGAATTAATCCTATCCATAAAATTCCTTGCTTCTTTCGATATTTTAACGATGAGTCGTTGTTTTCTAGTTATACTCAGAAGCCCCAATTGTTTTTATTAAAAAGATGTAAGTTTTCAATTGTGATTTCGTTAAATGTTTGATCAACAATAATCTTTGTTTATGTTTAAAATTAATTATTTATATAAACGCAACTTTTATTCTTAAAATTGTTTTTAACCTAATATTTTTATAAGTTAATCAAAAAAATTAGTATTTTTTTTTTATCAGTTAACTGAATCAAACACATTCAAGCATTAATATATAACTAAATTTTAAAATAATTCCTATGATAAAAGAAAATGCACAGTTTAGATAAAGTAAAATATTTTATTTCAAGTACCTCATTTTTCCGAATAAAATGTAATATCAAAAAAAATGTGAACATGACATATCTAATAAATGAATAATCTTTTTCTCAGCGTAGTTTCCATTTTAATTTATCGCGTGTCCACAGAGTAGTATTTCAAAGCTCGTTCGATAAAAATTCATCCGTCTATGCAAGCTAAGTTGCCTTTCGCGATGTTCACACGCCGAAACTCTCAAAAGGCAAATATAGAAAACGCATTCTCAAACTTACACCTATCGTTAGTTTGTTAAAAGCGTGGATCGTCTTAAGATGGATTTCACAATTCACAATTGCGTTGACGATTTCAAGGGTAACTCGATTTATGAGCTATCATTTTTTTCAGATATTACTCACGAAGAATTGCAGAAGACGATCCCTCTCCCCTTACCCCCTCCTCTCCTTCGTCAAGTGAATAACGAAGGATAAAATTCCGCTTTCTTTTCTCTCTCTCTCTCTCTCTCTCTTTCGGCCTCTCTGTCTCTCTCTCTCTCTGCCTCTCCGTCTCTCTCTCTCTCTCTGTCTCTCCTTTTCTCGTTCTTTCTTTATTGGGCGATTCGTCGACGAAGAAATGACGATATTATTGACTTATCCATTCCCATCGCCGAAGAAGCTTCCCTTTTTTCCGATTCTATATCGTTCTACTCCAGAGTTAGCGTAATTCACTTTCCACTTCTGTTCCCTGATATTATTTTCTATTTTTGTCTCTCTCTCTCTCTCCTCTCTTTCCCCTTTTTATTCTTCGCATCATCCTTTTTTTTCATCAACTTCGCCAAAAACAAAAAAAAAGAACTAAAAATCGAGCTTTTTTCCGTTTGTTCATGCTCTTGTTAAACGTTGAGTGAAAAAGTTTTCCGCTTCAACGTATATGTAAAGGAAATTGACCCTCGTCGATTTTTCGGTGACATGGTGCGAGACCTGAAGCTTATTTTTCTTTCCATTTTTCTTTTTAAGATGCTGGTATTTGAAATATTGAAGATTATACAATTTGTTCTTACGTGCCTAGGTGCGCATTGAGATATGATAAGTTTGTAGCTGTTTTGGGAAAGATTCTGAGGGTTATTTTTGTTCTCAAATGTTTTAAAGAATAATGAGATTTAAAAAAACAAATGATATTAAGGTGGCTCGTAACAAACCGACAATGCACTGCGAAAGCCAAGATTCATCAGAAAAAATACGTATTCTTGTACTGATAAAAAAACTATACAAAATATCTGTTGTTGCTTTTCTCTCTTTCACCAAAAAAATGTTCTTACCGTCGTATCTTTTGTTTCACTTACATTTGGAAAAAAGTTACCACACGATTGGAAAAGAACGCGTGCGGGAAGATTAGAATATCATGAACTTGTACGCGCGCTGGATGGCAGTAGCGTTCCTGTGGCCAACTTTACAAATGTTCGTCTCCCCTTTGCTCCTCTAGCGTTCTCCTTTCTATAAAAGCAAGCCGAGGGTTTCGTTTGTAACATCGGACCGCAAACGCGCAAGCATGAATAACAATGTGTATATCGCGACCGACTAGAGAGGTACTTGAGGTCAAAGTTTCTTCCGTTGCCCACTCTGTTATTGTATATAAGTACGTGCGTGCGCGAGTGTGTAGATGCATGTGTCGCGTCTCTCTCTATTTCTCGGTCGGCGCGTGCCTACTGCTTTACGGGCGCATGTGTTAAAGTGTAGAAAGCTTCAATGCTTGATGTACGCTGCTTAAAAACGTTGAATCGATGTCGTTTCGTTGATGATGATTTTATTTTTTCTTTTAGTTTTGTGCTTTTTTGATCGAAGAAAAGAGTTACCAAAAATTATTGCTAAAATATGTGTTGTTAAAATATTTTAAAACACAAAATTTAAAATTGTTTGTGGGAGAACAATTTACTAAACATTTACAGGGTGCGTGCGGTATTTGAGGACAACTTGAGAGTAAAATTAATTAGCTTGTATTTTTAATAAAATTTAATGAAATTTTAGAAATTTTTTATACAACGTTAGATTAATATATGGCTATAAAGTTATTCAATAAAATCGCCATTAGCAGCAATAACCTGTTCGATCCGGGTCCAGAAACGATTACATGCCCGAATCAAATGCTCCTTGTTCATATTAACCATAACGGCATTAATAGCAGTCTTCAGCGAAGAAGTGGTGTTATGAGGACGCTTATTGGCCTCACGCACAACTACGCCCCATACGTAATAATCCAAAGGATTAAGGTCTGGGGAGCTAGGTGGCCATAGGTTCGGTGTTATGTGGTCATGAAAATTTTCGGCCATCCAATCTTGTGTCGCCATCGCTTTATGTGAAGGAGGAGAGTCTTGTTAAAAAATGTATGATCTGCCTCCGCTTACATTGTCTATCCAGGATTTCACTACCGTCTCCAAAACCTCGATGTATGCAGCAGAGTTCACTCGAAGTCCTTGAGTAAAAAAGTGTGGTGGCATAACATGTCCTTCGTTGCTGACAACACCTAAAACCATAACAGTGGCTGGAAATTTTGTGTCCATAACAACAGGAACCTCCGTAGGATTTGAACATAGCCATCTGTCATTTCTGCGATTGGTCTTTTGATCTTGGTCAAAATTTTTTTCGTCGGAAAAAACCATAACATTTTGGGCGCCTCAGGGTGTTTGATTTTGTTTATAAGACGTTTTGATCGGAGAACTCTCTGTTCCCGTGTTCGTTCCGACATGAACTGTCCTCTGCGCATCACGTAAGACTTATACCGAAGGTCTTCGTGGACAACTCTACGAATAAGGCGCTCAGAAATATGAAGCTCACTCGCAAGGACCCTCATTGATTTTGAAGGGTCCTCGCCTATGATCGCTTGCACTTGCTCTAAAAATTCTGCAGATCAGACAGTGTCAGAACGTTGTTCGTGCTTTTTGCGTTTTGCAACCGATTCTGTATCGCCTCCTGATGCTTCCAATTCACGGCGAACCTTATGCACGAATGAACGGGCGCAATTAAGAAAATTAGAGATCTCTAAATCTGTATAATTCGCCCATATAGCGACGATGACAGCATGTCTCTTCATTTCTTGAGTGATGTTGTAGTCTGCCATTTCTTATCTGAAAAAGAAAAAAAAATAAAAAAAAAAATTCGCGAAGTTATAGTCACATTCATGCATGTCCTCAAATACCGTACGCACCCTGTATTTGCATTTTATATGATAAAAGTTTTATAATATCTGTCCCACATTGAATAATATTTTGCTTCTATGAATTTCTATGTTATAATTTCTAAATAATATATTTTTTATTTCAAGTCATAATTTTAATTTACAATTTTATATTTGAAAAATGAAAACAATTTTTTTACCAACAAGAAAACTTATTACTTATTTTTTATACATCTTATAAACAAAATATATATTTTGCACTAGATTTTTACGCTTATATTACGCTTAAAATTTATTTTCTGAATCTTCTATATAATAATTAAGAAAGTAATGATATTTTTAACCTTTAAAATTTACTAACACCAAATTCAAAATGTTTGCACGCTGCCAATAAGTATGGCAACCTCTGCTTTTATCTCTCATTCTCTTTCTTTTCCCTTCCAGAATTCTCCCGTATTTAAAATACAAACTCGACCTCGTTAACGAGTAAGGTTACGGTAATCTCGCTTTATTCGCGAAATTGAAGGCAGAGAAAATAATGGCTCTTCGGAAGTGTATAGCGCTCGAATCTTACGAGTTCCTCCATTTGAAAATAACGAGCGAGCGCATAGCGAGTAGCATTTTGCCGAGCTCTTCAAAAAAATAAAGGAAAAAAAGACATGCGGGACGGAGTAATGGAAGAAAAGAAAAGGAAAAGGATATGGTGGGGAAGAGAAAAAGGATAAAATAGAATGAAAAGAGGGAAAATAAGGAGGAAGAGGGAATGAATACAGCAGAATTCGCGGATATTCGCGAGTCGACTTCTCTTTTCAAGCCTTATCTTATCCGCGGCTGAATCCGCTCGCTCATTCCCTTCCCCTTTTTCTTCTTTATCTTTCTCTCTTGTGCTCCTTTTTTTTCTTCCTCTTACATTCATCACTCTTCTTCTTCCTATACCTGGCCACTTTTTGGCTTACAACTCCAGTAATATAACCAGCCTCTAATTGGCCGGGGCCTTATATTTCGCATGCTCATGTTCAACTGTTGATCTTCAATTCTTTCTTTCTCTCTCTCTCTCTCTCACACTCTCTCTCACTCTCTCTTTCTCTCTCTCTCTCTCTCTCTCTCTCTCTCTTTTCTTTTTCTATCTGCTATTTCTTCTATTCGCTTCGATATACACTTGCTTACCGCTCACTTCTATTCTCTTTCTTTTTTTTTTTCTTGTACACCACATCGTTAAAACGCTTATTTCTTTTTTAATTCACGCTAAAGAAAAAAGTTGTTGATAAAAAAGAGAATCTATGCGATACTTAAAACCGATTGTCTTGTTAAACTACTTTATTAAAATTGCACAATTTATTATTTTCATTATACTTATCATTATCTCTCAATTGTGAAATTGTAAGGCAGAGATTTTATTAAACTGTTTTTTAAATATTATTTATGTAAGTACTTGCTCACTTTTATTAAAATTCGTTAATAAAGTTAATAAAATTGTTTGTTTTTATATATTTTACTGTATAAAATTATTGATTAATTTACTGAATTACTTATTTAATTATTTACTAAAATATATATAATTTGAAGTTATTAATTAATTGACTTTAACGTATGAAAAATTAATTTTTTTCTTTTTCTTATTCTTTTACATCGAACCAACGTCATAACAAAGAGCTTCGAATTTGAACTTTTACATCATGAAATCCGCGCATCAAATTTTAAAAAATAACTCTTTGAAAAAATCTACAGAATATCGAAAATCGTGCACCATAAGAAAAGAGATGTACGACGAGACCGAAAGTGCAATATCCCGCATTTTTTAAGTCCTTTATCCACCACTTCTTTTTTATATCCGCCGGTATGGAACGACAGAAGAGAGCTACATCGTTGAAAGTGCTCCGTAAGAAATGAAATTATGGAAGAAAAAGTTTGCGGTTTCTTTTTCTCGTTTTTTTATCGCCACGGTCGAGCAGCGCCGCGCAAATTCTAAACGAAAAGAATAAAAGAAGGAGAAAGAAAGAGCGCGCACGATAAAAGACGCGGTGAGTAGTAATACAACTCGATGGATTGTAGGAGGAGCTGGTATTCACAGAAAAGTGGAAAGTGTTAAAGGAAGAAACGAAGATACTTGCTGGAAGGAAGATCTTAAGTTCTCTCTTCTTTCGAGCACTCATTATCGTAATAATTATTTGTTTCAAGGGTTGAATAAAAATTCAAATGAGTTTTCACAGTAGAAGTTGGCGCGTTCGCTCGGCCCGCAGGATGGTATAACGAAAAAGTGTTAGAGAGAAAAAAATAAAGAAGTCGGTACATAAAAAATCAGAAAAAAGATGTTGAATCATCCAGAGAGAGAGAGAGAGAATAATTTGATGTTTCTTTATTGTGCTTTCACTAAAATATCCGTCTACAGATTCCCGATGTATTTATTAGGCACACGCGTATTGTGTACATGTGTACCCAAGAAGAATACAAGTAATAATCAAGATAGGACATTAATTAACCTGAAGCGCATTAGTGGAATAATTATAGCCATGAAAGTGAGAAAGCAAGAGAACAAAGAAATTAAATAAGCTCTCTTAGGATACACGGTTCGGAATAGCAGAGTTTTGAATAGGAATAAATCGCGTTTTTCAATGTCCTCGCAAATGGAGCGATTCTTTCTTTCTAGCCGTGCTTAAACTTACTTGCGTAAAACTCGGCTGTTTACCTAATTACAAGTAATCCCTTACCGGGCTCCAAGTGATACACAAACACATGGTTGACTTAAGTTTTGTTTTCCACTTAGAATATGTTAAGTATTAAAAAATGTGTTTAAAAGATTATATTTTAATAGAATAATGTCCTTGAATTCGAAAAATTGATTTTTTTTAAGAAAATCAAAAAAAGTAAACAGAATTAGAGGTTACTTATTATTACATTTTTTATATTCATCAATTCTGTGTTCTATTATTTTATTAACAATTTTCGAATTTATGTGGATATTCTGTTAAATATTTTAAATATTTGTATAATAATATTTAATATATAATAATTTAAATACAATTATTTCGATATTGTAATATTAAGTCGTGCTATATAATAAAATTTTTGGATGATAATCCATTGATGGTAAATGATTTTTAAATTCGAAATATAAAATATTCGACGAATTATTTACTCTTTTAATAACATTACCAAAAAAAAAAGTAATCTGTATACTAAATCTCTAAAAAATGTTTTAAAAAGTCTTTTAAACTATTCTGCGATAATGAAAATGAAAACGAGCAAAAAAACAAAATTTGTACGTTTGAAAAAAA
The DNA here is from genome assembly GCA_949987625.1 of Chalcis sispes. NCBI lineage: Eukaryota > Metazoa > Arthropoda > Insecta > Hymenoptera > Chalcididae > Chalcis > Chalcis sispes. The sequence continues at coordinate 371,526 of OX465094.1, read as the reverse complement.
TAATAATAATAACGCAATCCCTACAAAAATAATACCATCATTAAAAAATCATTTGCTTTTCTCTCTCCTCTTAGTGAATCGTAATTCCCCTATTTTCCAGTCTCGCGAGCATGTATGGAAATCCAAGCGAAAATAACGCAGTGTAAGCTCCTTGCTCCTCCAGCTTCTCTCTCTCTCTCTCTCTCACTCTCTCTTCCTCCCTCCCTCTTTGTAACGCTCTCCTTTATTTATTTCTTTTTTCCTTTGCATACAAACACAAGTTTGCTTGCGAGGACGTAATCTCGTAAGCGTGCGAAGCATACAAGTCAAGAGGACAACGAATTACGATTTCTAGACTTATATTCTTTATCCCCTCCTTTGATACTCCAAACACGTGTACATAAAGGGCATGTACGCGCAACAAATACTGTTTGATAATTGTGCAGGAATGCTGTATCATAATTAAACGCCCAATCTTATTTTTAATTTTTATTTTTTTATTTTTTTTTTTTTTTACAGAAGTCGTGCATGAATTGAACTTTAATCAGACCGTCTTCTCTTTTGCCTTGCCTCTGCCCAATGTATACTTATGTGCATGCGTATACAAGGTTCGCGAGTACGGGAAGTTGCGGCCAAGTTCGTAAATCAATGTGTATTCTGAATTCGCTCGGCTGGTGTTATACCACCGACGCCGGCGGATGTAATTTGATGGAGGTAGATGTTTTAGAGATTAATGCTTTTATATACGCGATACTAGCTAAGAGCCGAGTCTGCTTTAATTGCTCTCAATTAATGTTTATTTGGATAGGTTGATGAAACTTTAACTTTGCGCCTCTTTGTATTTTCTTTTTTTCTAACTTGAGGGGAAATTATTAAAATGTTCATTATTATACTTTAAAATGATGGCTTCAATTTGTTAAAACCTTTGTTGTTCATATGCAAGCAATTACCTTCTGTTTGAAAATTTTCATTTTAATTAATACTAAGGACTTTCAATTTTATATTTTACGTCATGTAATTTTTCGTCATATTTAATCTTCTTGTAAATTCAAAGAAAAAAAAATAAGCGATATTAAAAAAAAAAAAAAAAAGGATAAGAAAAACATTTTATCTGAATTTCAATCTTATTTAAAAAGAAATTGAAATAACAAACAAAAAGAATATTTGTTGCCAAACATTACAACAGTAATCGGTGTGGACTTTCCAAACAAAAGTCCACACCGAATTCGATTAAAACTGTAACGATTCACGATCAAGTTAATCGCAAAGCTTACTTTCTAACTTCCTTTGGCAGCTCGGATACAAAACATCGATAGTCGTGCGGACTTGGGCGTACCTGTGTCTCTGTATCGAGAAATTAAGAGTGCGCGCAACTGTAATTATTTCTAAACTACTCGGCCTCCCTGACTCTCGTTATTTTGCTTATTCTTTCTCTTTCTATCTTGCGTCAAATCGCCCTCTTTTTTCAAACCATTCAGAAAATTAATTGAATCGGAACTCTCGACACAAGCCGAGTAAACACCTGAAAGAAAAAGAAAACTCCCATTCTCTCAACCCATCTACCTTCTTTCTCCTTTTCTCACAAATACACTCTTATTTACTACGCTAAAAAAAGAACAAAAGAATAAGGCCGTAAAAAAAGTATGGTGAATCGCAGCAAAGAATCGAAACTCGAAGTTGAAATCGACAAATTAAAAGGTAACATATATGCACGAAGAGAGTTCGCAGTGATACCGTATACGGTCAGTGAGAGAGGATGGAGAGGATCCCCTTTCGGCAAATTAAAAGAATTGTAAAAAGAGAAGTTGACAGAAAAAGAGAGGAAATTTCAAGAAATGAAAGTGCATTCGCTACTACAATTAGCAACGATAATTTTTTATCGAAAAATTCTTCCAAAGTTATAGATTTATACTTAAATTTAATATCTTAATCATCTTAGTGTGTTTTTACATATTCAATGATTATTTATCGCTAATAGGTATTTAAAATTTTAAATAAAAAGATAAAACATTTTTGTGTAAATAAATCGGTTATAAGCACTGTTAAAATTACAAAATTTACTTTTACATTTTATTCTATTTAAATCAAATGTCCGTTAAAAATAATTTACTTCAGCAGCAAACAAAACCAGCATAATGATTTCTAAATTTACTCTCAGAACAAATAGCGATGCTTCGAAGCAATATTAATGATTAATAAATCTATTGCTTTAATTTTGAATAAAAACTTTTACAATAAATAATGATTTAAAGTGAATGAATTGCATTTATATATATTGTTATGGATAAAGCGAGATTCTTTAGACTTTTTATTGAATACAAAAACTTTTATTGAGTAATACAATGATTCTTAAATGATTATAAGTCGAGTAATTGCTCGAGTTAAAGTCAAAGCACTTCTGACTTTTTTGCCGAAATCGATAGATCATGCTTCGCTGCGGTCCCCCACTTACGTCTAATTTGCCGCCTAATTCTCGTCAATTTCCACCAAGGAACTGCGGGGAAAGTAAGATAAACAGAGAGAGAGAGAGAGAGAGAGAGAGTGATACACTTATGGTGTAAACCCCCGAATGCCTCACACGCACACAAACACAATTTCAGCACAACGGTGGCCGCCGCATCGCCTTACTCTCGACCAATGACGTGCCACGGCCCGCTTTTCAGCTTCCCCGTGCAACGTGGGACCCTCAAAGTGCACTGAAGCAACACGAGCAAGCTTCTTTGGGATCGAAACAGCCTCAGGATGATGACGTCAACCCTAGCTGGGGACCAAAAGCCACAGAACCGTAGTCACGACTCCGCGCTATAGAGCTCGGCCAGTGCACGCGCCAGTTGTTACCGACTTTGAACATACTATGCTTTACACTTACATTATCTCTCTCTGTCCGCCCCTCCCTTTGACGGTCTCAGTTATTTCGCGCGTACAGGGTGACAAATGGGAAGTTGCCTAAAGTAATCACATAATTTTGAGATGAGTGCAAGAAAAAAAATAATAAAAATACATATTAAATCAGTGAAGTGGTCATTTTTATTTGAAATAGGTTTCAGTTTAATCGAACATTTTCAACAGACACATATTACGTTTTTAAAAAAATGACAAAACCTGGCTAGGGAATAACTTACTTTAAGGTAGCCCCATAAGAACCCGAATCACACGGGTTTAAGCCCGGTGAGGGTAAGGGGGCCATTCTATACCTGCGTGTGCAAACTTGGGATGGATACCCTAAACCGATGACGCGTTCACCATAAACTTCGTAAATAGCTTTAAATACCTCTTGAGTTCTATGCGGCGTAGCACCATCTTGCATAAAATAATAGTTCCTGACTAATCCACGTTTCTTAGCGAAATGAAAAAATTTTGTAAGAATGTAACTTAATGAAATTTTTTATTATTAATCTTAGTGTCTCTCGATTCAGTTTTAAAGCTGCAGCAGCTTTTCTTATCGAATCCGTTGGATTATTCTTGAAATGTTCTTCGACCTCGCCAACCTTATCTTCTGTTGTAACTGTGTATGAAGGACCAGGAAGATTATGACGACGATCGTCAAGAGTATAATAATTGATGAAGTTATCAATTACTCTGAGAAAGAAGTAAAAAAAAATTTGAAAACTTTATTAAAAAATGCGGTCATACGATAAAGTTAAATATAATTTTTTTCATTCTTACCTTCTAAGAGTATTTTGAAAACCTCTATACGCTTCAGTATAGTTTTTACCTCTAGAATAAAAACACTCGATTAGATACACCTTTTCTTCGTTCGTAAGGTCACTCATTTTAACGTACATGTATTGCTCTTTACGGCGTCTCAATAGAAACTGGTAACATTCTAGAATGTACCTACGTGAGCCCAGCCTTATATGATACAGTAAAGGGGGAAAGAGATGCATATACTTTAGGCAACTTCCCATTTGTCACCCTGTATATATATATATATATATATATATATATATATATATATTAGATCCGGATTCTTAGGCTTTAAAACAAACGAATTACTTTAAATTACTAATTTAAAGAAAATAGTGGCATAATCTTGGTAATGCTCAAAAAGAATTAGTACTCCATAATAGCTAATAGATTTAGCACTGTACAATATGTCTAGTACGAAGGCTAAAAGAGAAACAATGAAAAATGAGAACGAAGAAAAAATACTTTAAAAACAAAAAAAAAAGAAAACAGAAAAATCAGAGCACAGGTCGCAGAATCAGGCACATTAAAATCTACATTCATTTTGCGACAGGCTTTCGTGCTAGCGTATAATGTCCGAGAGAGAGAGAGAGAGAGAGAGAGAGAGAGAGAGAGAGAGAGAGAGAGAGAGAGAGGGAGAGAGAGAGAGATAACGGGAAGAGGATAGAGAAACGGAGAGAGAGGAAAGAATCAGGAACTCAAGAAAACACAAAGATGAGACTCAATTATTCACTTATTATTTTCGCTTGAAAAGCGGAATAAAAAAAATTGGCGCAACGACGCTACTCTCTTTCTCTCTCTTTCCCTCCCTATCTCTAATTTTCCGTGATTAAAAAAGGAAAAGAGAAAGAGAAAGAAAAGTGGGAAATAAAAATCTTGCGCGCCGTGCCACCAAGTGCCCGGCTAATCAGTCAATCCGACAGTGCAATTTACTAATGCAACCTATATAAAACAAGCGGTAGTCTTTTTGTATAAAAACGAGCGAAATCGAGTCAGAGAGAAATAGATAGTTAGAGAGAGAGAGAGAGAGAGAGAGAGAGAGAGAGAGAGAGAGATAAGGAAAGGCGGCACGGCTCATTAACAAGCTTGCAGAAATTACCTCACATTACGCCTGTTCGATAGAGCCACGTTGTCATCGATCGATTTATTCGATCGAAACCAATGGATTCCTCGGAAAAAGTTAACCCCTTCTTTACCTGTCCTCCTCCTCCTCTTTTACCTTATCCAAGTGAAAAAATATTGTACCGGTTCCCGTTTGTCCAGGATTATGTTCACGAATTAACGAACGAGGCGGACCGTAATTGTCGCTTTATTTTACGCTGCTGCGCAATGAATCCGAAATTTAGGACGCGAATAATTTTATCAGCGCAGGGGGATCACCGTTGATTCCCAATATATATATATATTTCCCAGCATATGTTACTTTATTTATCGTGTTCTATAATGTGCGATTAAAGCTGGTATTGGCTGTTTTATTAGATTATTTCATTATATATATAATAAAATTATTATTATTATTATTATTATTTTTTTTTTTTTTTTTCGGTGGTAAAATAACAGGGAATCTGCCTAAACCAGACCATCAGTGAGGACCCCTTTGTCTACCTGTAGACGCGGGGAGACCCACCGGTGTGACGGGTTCCGTAGTCGCATCAGCTCTGGCCTCGGATGGGCCCGATTGCTCGAGTACATCCGTGGCGAAGGCATCGGCGACCCCGGGGACCGTCTAACCCGCCATACACAAGCATGTCTGATGTAAAACCATAGACATATGATGCGTGGATGGAATATTTACCTTCTGTCCAACCTGCAGCGTGGATCTACTTTCGTATTTTTTGGGACGATTTTTTTTTAAATGAAGCATAAATATATTTCTACCCTAAGCTGAAGTTATCTGTGAAAATCCATAAAAATCCGCGTTCAGCAATTTCGGAGATTAGCGTGTACAAACAGACAAACAAACAAGACGTTTTACAATTTTATTATAATTTGGAAGACTGGAAAATAGATAAACAACGGTTTAAGTGTGTTGAAAGTTTGTAAGATAAATATAATTGGTAATTCAATAAATTACGTTCGTAACGTCTGATATTTTTAATATTAAAAATTTGATAAAAACCATTATCTAATTTGTAAATATAAATATAATTTCTGTTAAATGAATACAATGAATTACTAAAGATGACTTACATACCCAAATATACTAAATCATTTCTTTATTTGTGTTCGCAAACGTTTATTGCTCAATTAGTCAATTCATCTAACCTGTCTAATGCTTCTATTTATTGTATCTCAATCGATGTACAATATACAAAATCTGTATATTGTATAGTCACCAAATAATGCGATCATTTGCTAGGCTTTAATCAACTAAACAAATTCAATGAATAATGTGATTACTTGATTTTGTATCATTAAAGGTAACGCGTGTAACGCTTTCAGCAAGTACGGCAAATACAGATACACCCACAAACATACACGCGCGCGTAATGAATTACTTTGCAAAAAACGGTTGAAAGAGATAAAAAAAATAACGTAACACGGCGTTATTTGCTTCTGCTCCGGCTCCTTTTCTTCTCCCTTATCCTTGCTCACTCTCACTTTTTCCATCAGCTCAAAAGGTAAAAAGAGAGAGAAAAAGAAGAAAAGGGCGAAGGTGAAATTCCGCTTCCATTAACGTAATTATGGCAATACGTTCTCGTGCCTCGCGCCAACTTCACGCGATGAATGAATGAGAGGGCAAAAATGCGAGTAGTTCAAAACATTTAACGGCGGCGGCAGTGTCGGTGGCTTTGTCGCACACGTGTCGAGCTTCAACTCGACCTCCTCCTCCACCTTTCCCCGGGAAAAGATGATTATTGAAAAATACTCGAATGGATTAGTTGCAGGTGCTGTTGATGCGCTATGACAACTCGACGCTTCGTTCGTCTTCGAAAGCTTTTTTCTACTTGCATTTACTATAATTTCTTAACGCTGGGGCTACGAAAGATTTTAAATTTTAATCGTAAATTGGTTTGATTAAATAAATGGTTCAATTTTTTTTTTTTTTCAAAAAAGACGATATATATTTGAAAATTATTAAATATTTTGAAATGAATATTTTACGAAAGGATATGCTTTTGATAGCATTCATTATACATTTTTCATACAATTTATCATTAATTTTATTTACTTTTCAATCGAAAACATTAAATATTAACAACGGTAAAAAATAAGAAAAAAATTGATTTTTTATTTATTTAGTCAGGTGTCGTAGGTAAGAGATTTCTCGATCGCGACTGATTTTTCTTCTAGGTACGTTACTTTAAAAATTTATTATAAAATAATGCTGGAAATAATATAAAATGTAATCATAAATATTTTAATTATATCACTTGATAAATATTTTACTAAGTTATACATCAAAATAGTTTTCAGAGGATAAGCCTTTAAATAATTACGTAAGAAATACTAGCAGGTAGCATTAATTTTCAAATAAAGTTATCGATATTTTACACTTATTCGACTAGTAAAAGAAACTTTTTCTACCCCCTTCCTTTTTCTCTTGGTCTGTCCGAATAAGCAAAACGAATTTGTCTTTGCGAAATATTAAATGCACGTAAACATCTTTTGGGGAAACTCGTGAACAGGTGTACGCTTCGTTTTCCTTCCTTCCCTCTGAAAAGTCTTTTCACTCCCCCCTCTCTCTCTCTCTCTCTCTCTCTCTCTCTCTCTCTCTCTCTCTCTCTCTCTCTCTCTCTCTCTCTCTCTCTCTCTCTCTCTCTCTCTCTCTCTCTCTCTCTCTCTCTCTCTCGCTTTCTCTCTCTCTCTCTCTCTCTCTCTCTCTCTTTCTTTCAAACACTCATGTATGCGTATATACGCATATTTAGCTCTCTCTTCTTTATGTTCGTCTAGTCACAGAGCAGCATCGCGAAACGAAGCATTAGCACGGTAAGGTAGCCAGCTAGTGAGAAGCGATTCCACTTGAAGCGGGCTGCTAGGAAGGTCTTAAAACGGACCTGGCACCAGTTCAAATGGAAATACATACTCTAGCTCGTTTCGTTCGCTTTCAGCGCGGGCGAAAGTCACCACCCTTCCTCTTCCAACGTCGGTTGGAGCGAGAGAGATACTTCGGGACTTCGCTTTATTTCGCGGAAACGATGCTCTCGTGTGTGTGTGTGTGCGCGCGTGCGAGCACGTGCGCACTTACGCCAATCCAGCAGTAGAAAATCTGAAGGAATGGGCAATGAACAATGAAAAATTTAATCTTTCATGATCACGTATTGGATTCCACTGTTTGTTTACTCTTGTCTCCTTCAATCTCTATTTCTCTCTCTGTCTCTCTCTCTCTCTGTCTCTCTTTGTTAGTCTCTCTGTCTGTCTCTCTTTGTTAGTCTCTCTGTCTGTCTCTCTCTCTCTCTCTTCTTCTGTGTACAGGCCCGTATACTGCGTATGGTATACTCGTATGTATATAAATCTGGGGGTCGAAACATTGATTTTGGAAAAGCAGCAAAGAATTCGCCGGTTCATTGATCGGTGGGGAAGATTGCGCGTTCATTCTTTAAAAAACACCGACTATAGGTTTGATTTTGTTCAAGTTATTGAAAACAGGAAATCAGACGGTAATGTTTGCTGCAGTATTTCTAAAATTTCGCATTAAGAAAAATGACTTGTTTGCGTGCAACTGACTCAGGCGAAAAGAAATAGCAAAAAAAAAAAAAAAACAAGTTGTCTCGATGCAAAAAATATTTCACGCATATTTGTTTCTATCCACAGCAGAAAAGTACTTATTAAATTTTGTATTAACTTAAAACGATCGTAAATTTAGAATAAAGAAATTAAATATAGAAGTAAAACTCGCCTTCTGTTTATAAGTCATTTTAGTAAGTAAACAAAAACGTTCTCGAGAATAACCGAATAAAATACGCAGATGGAGAAAATAACGGCGTCGCGCATCTCGAAGTGGTTGCATTCCGCATCCGCAAGAGGGGCTTTATTTCTTATCCCCATTCCTCGTCGATATTCAGCTTTACAATATCAGTAGAAAGGGAAGAGGAAAGAAGAAGCCTGGGTCCGGTGCTTGTCTCGTTCTGCCACAGGATATCCGACTTTTTCGAATTCGTGGAACGATGCCTAATGTACTTTCAATTCTCGCGATGTTGTATACTTTACTCTTCTGCTCCATTTTCGCTTCACTCTTATGGCTTATATGCGCTATTTCCTCATCCTACTGCATCTCTTTCTCTTCATCCTCCTGCTTCTACTTTTCCTCTTCCTTATTCTTCTACTTTTCTTATCTTTTAGTTTCATACTTTTTACTTCTATACCTCTTTTTCTTATGGAAAACAATTTCTATCCTTGTTCTTGTTTCAATATTTAATGCGTCAGGTTTTTTATGCGAATTGTGCAAACAACTATATGTACACACACACATATACCAGGCTGTTCAATAAGTTTTGCGGTTTGATAAGAGAGAGTGTTGCTACTAGCTAAAATTTTTTTTTTTTTTTTATGTTGGTACACTCTTCATATGAACGTATGTGAAGTTTCATTTCAATCTGTCAATTCATTCTTTGTTTGCAAGCCATTTAGTATCGACGTGTCACAGTATTTTTTTACACTGAAAAAAATCAAGTATCGTGCAGTAATTAAATTTTTATTTTTGGAAGGTTTAAAAGCAAAGGAAATTTATGAACGAATGTTGAAAGTGTATAAGAACTCTTCGCCTTATACACTTCGCCTTCAATTAGTACAGTAGAAAGATGAGTTGCTGAATTTAAACGTGGTCGTACAAGCCTTGAAGACGATCCACGTCAAGGACGTCCAAAAACAGCAACAACACCAGAAATCGTAGAAAAAATACAGGATATCGTATTGAAAAATCGTCGAGTGACTGAAAGAGATTTAGTACAAGGGTCGTTTGAAAAGTCCGTGCAAAGTCCGAGAGATGGCACCACCGGCGCGTATCAAGGTCATGTTTAGTTAGTAGCATCTCTTGAATGAACACACACCAAGTTGCAGCCATATTGGTCTATTTCTTTGTGTTTGGCATTCGTATGAATCAAGGAAGTCGAGTGATTTTTAAGAAATGGACGAAAAAAATTTCGTGTAATGATTAAACATTACTTTATGAAAGGCAAAACGCCTCAGGAGACTAAAAAGAAGCTTGATAAACAATATGGTGACTCTGCATCTTCGATTAGAACAGTTTATAAGTGGTTTCAAAATTTTCGGACTGACCATATGGGCGCAAGTGACGCTGAACGTTCTGGACGGTCTGTGGAAGTTACGACTCCAGAAATCATTGATCAAATCCATGATATGGTGATGGATGACAGAAGAGTTAAGGTGCGTGAGATTGCTAGTGCTGTGGGCATCTCGGCTGAACGGGTACATAATATTTTGCATAAACATTTGGACATGAGAAAGCTATCCTCAAGATGGGTGCCGCGATTGCTCACGCTTGACCAAAAATGAAATCGTGTGAAGTGTTGCAAGGATGGTTTGCAGCTGTTTCAGAAAAATCCGGAGGACTTTAAGCGTCGTTTCTTTACTGTAGATGAAACATGGATACATTACTATACTCTTGAGACCAAACAACAATCTAAACAATGGGTTACCAAGGGGGAATCTGCACCAAAAAAGGCGAACCGTTCCTTCGGCCGGAAAGGTTATGACACATAAAGAAATAGACCAATATGGCTGCAACTTAGTGTGTGTTCATTCAAGAGATGCTACTAACTAAACATGACCTCGATACGCGCCGGTGGTGCCATCTCTCGGACTTTGCACGGACTTTTCAAACGACCCTCGTAGAAGCCCTAGGCATCTCATTGGGCAGTGTAAGCAATATTTTAAAGCTGTATGCACAATGGGTGCCGCATTCGCTAACAATGGAACAAAAACACATTCGAATGCGACTTTCTCAGCAACATTTATAGCGTTTTCGAAAGAATAAAGTGGATTTTGTGCGTCGATTCATCATTATGTATGAGACTTGGATCTATCACCATGATCCTGAATCAAAACAAGAGGCTAAAGAGTGGTGTGAACCTGGTTCTTCGACTCCGAAACGAGTTCGTGTCCAGAAATCGACCAAGAAAGTGTTAGCATCAGTTTTTTGGGATGCGAAAGGAATTTTGTTTGTGGATTACTTGCAAACTGGTAAAACAATAAATTCTGAATATTATTGTAACCTTTTAGACCAGCTGAAGCTGAAAAAATTCGTGAAAAAAGACCCGGTTTGCAGAAGAAAAAAATCCTTTTTCATCAGGACAATGCACCGTGTCACAAGAGCATTTTGACAATGGCTAAAATCCATGAATTAAAGTTCGAATTGTTGGAGCATCCACCGTATTCACAAGATTCAGCCCCTAGCGACTTCCATCTGTTTCCAGACCTAAAAAAATTCATGCGTGGAAAGCGCTTTTCATCAAATGATGAGGTCATAACAGATGTGGAAGCGTATTTTGCAGCTCTTCCAGATTCTCACTTCAGGGATGGAATTTATCAATTGGAATCTCGTTGGAACAAGTGTATTGATGTTTAGGGAGACTATACTGAATAATAAAGTGTATTTCAAACCATAAAATTGTGTTTTTATTATCGGACCGCAAAACTTATTGAACAGCCTGGTATATATATAGACACATTATACTTTGTACGCTCAACTATTATATTTTTGTATGAACAAATCATAATTTACTCCATTTTAAGCATTCTATATGATTCTTTAATGGACAAGGTTTTTTAAATGCGATACAATTACTTTTTTTAAGAAGTTCCGCTAATAAAAATTATGCAAATTCTATGAATAGAATTTCTTCTAATTACAGAAATTTTAATCAATCAAAGAAAAATGTACAATTATAATTTTAACATATAAATCAACAATAACAAATTCGATTTAATTAAACAAATGATGCTCGCAAGAGTAAAAACGACAAGAAAATGCAACTCAAAAATTTTGGAATAATAATACGAGGAATAATAATACTCATAAAAATACGAGGATAAGGACAAAGAGTAAAATGGTTTAATGGAGACGTTCATAACACGTGGAATCGCCTGCGATTTACAATGCGGAACCAAGGGCAACAAAAAATTCTGACGCTAGAAATCGAGGATAACCAAAAAAACAAATGGGAGAAAAAGAGTAGGAGGAAATACGACATTACCTGATTTCAAAAATCGGCGACGGAGGAACGCCGCGATCGTTTTAGATGAAAAACCACGAACTCTCGCCCAAATGTGCACTCTCTGTATCTCTCTCTCTCCCTCTCCCTATCCCTCTCCGTCTCCCTCTCCCTCTCCCTTTCTCTCTATCTCTCTCTGTCTCTCTCTCTGTCGACAAATCGCGAATCTGGGTACCTCAGGCCCGGGTATGTATCCGTATAAGCGCAGCGATCACAGAAATGTATTAAATTGACTTTTTTAGAATTTCTTCTATTTTAAGATAAAATACTAATTGCTACTCAACAGTAAGAAATTTCCTACATCAATTTCAAAGAAAAGTTTAAAGAAAAATGAATACATACAGGATGACAAATGGGAAGTTGCCTAAAGTAATCTGTGCAGGCAAGCATCTGAAATGAGTGCAGGAAAAAAAATAATAAAAATACATATTAAATCAGTGAAGTGGTTATTATTTGAAATAGGTTTTAGTTTAATCAAACATTTTCAATAGACACATATTACGTTTTTAAAAAAATGACAAAACCTGGCTAAGGAATAACTAACTTTCAGGTAGCCCCATAAGAACCCGAATCACACGGGTTTAAGTCCGGTGAGGGTAGGGGGGCCATTATATACCTGCGTGTGCAAACTTGGGATGGATACCCTAAACCGATGACGCGTTCACCATAAACTTCGTAAATAGCTTTAAATACCTCTTGAGTTCTATGCGGCGTAGCACCATCTTGCATAAAATAATAGTTCCTAACTAAACCACGTTTCTTAGCGAAATGAAAAAATTTTGTAAGGATTTAACTTAATGAAATTTTTTATTATTAATCTTAGTGTCTCTCGATTCAGTTTTAAAGCTGCAGCAGCTTTTCTTATCGAATCCGTTGGATTATTCTTGAAATGTTCTTCGACCTCGCCAACCTTATCTTCTGTTGTAACTGTGTATGAAGGACCAGGAAGATTATGACGACGATCGTCAAGAGTATAATAATTGATGAAGTTATCAATTACTCTGAGAAAGAAGTAAAAAAAAATTTGAAAACTTTATTAAAAAATGCGGTCATACGATAAAGTTAAATATAATTTTTTTCATTCTTACCTTCTAAGAGTATTTTGAAAACCTCTATACGCTTCAGTATAGTTTTTACCTCTAGAATAAAAACACTCGATTAGATACACCTTTTCTTCGTTCGTAAGCTCACTCATTTTAACGTACATGTATTGCTCTTTACGGCGTCTCAATAGAAACTGGGAACATTCTAGAATGTACCTACGTGAGCCCAGCCTTATATGATACAGTAAAGGGGGAAAGAGATGCATATACTTTAGGCAACTTCCCATTTGTCACCCTGTACAAGGAAAGAAATATAGATAGGAAAAGATCAAGAGCGAGCGAGAGACAGAGATATTGGTTGAGTAGATACGTTAGAGCCAATAATGAAATTCGGGATCAGTGGTCTAGCTTTAAATAATTCGAAGGGCAGGACATAAATGTGCACCAAACGTAAAACTACATTGTGAAAAACTGACGTCACAATTACAGTTTACATTAAATTTTGTGCAATATTTTCTAACAAAATAAAAATCTGCTAATTTTTTTAATTTCTAATGACGTTGAATTTAATATTTGCCCGAATTATGGCCTAATGAATCATCAAACTTAATTATTTGTTAAAAAAATAAGTTTCAATCTTCATCAATGACAGTATAACTTTATATTTTTCTAAAATGAAAACTTTCTTTCTTATACCTAAATTGATTACACCAGTCTTGCTACATTATCGTAATTTTTTAAACTCTACGTCGCTTGTCATCGAACGAGCCTTAATCCTGATTTTTGAAACCTAATATTTATTAAATTTCCTCATTCTTATATATGATATTGGAATTATCAACGAGCTTTTAAAGACAAAAAAAAACGCTCACGTAACCGTCTTCCATCTTTCACCTTTCAAAACCAATTCTTAATAATGCGCATATACGAGTTTTATTAAGCTTTAAATTCCCCTATTTTCGGTAATCTATCATGTGCTATGCTTGATAAAAATTCACGATTTAGATAGGAAATTTAAATATTTTATTCGATTGAGTCAGTTTAGTTTTATAATTTAAATGCAATATTTTGAAATGAAACTTCTTATGGCACCCGGCAATAAAATTTCACCTGTGAGCGAATCAGTAAAAAGTGATGTCATCACTTTGAAATTCTATGCAAAAGTGTAACTTTTGCCCCTCTCCACAAATTCTGCTACCCGCCTCTCTTGTCGAAACTTGTAGATCGTTTTCTCCATCTGACTCTCTTTCTCCGCTACTTTCTCACTGCTCAGTTTTCAGCCTGTCTGTTTCTCATTCTTTATATGCACGTTATTCTTACTCTTTGATGCTATATAAATATGCTTTTTCTCATCAATTAAATCAATTCTCATCATTGTTTACTTCAGTCATATCTTTCACACGTTTTAACACTTTTAAAAATTCATTTATCGTACGTGTACATCGTTGATTTTAGACAAAGTCCATTGATTTGTTTAACTTCATTTGAAATTTTTTTTAATTAAATATATGTATAATCAATACTATAAAAATAAGTGACTATAAATAATAAATATAAAATAATGTTATAAAAAGAAAGAAAAACTAAAAAAAAGATTATTTAAAAATAATAAATTGCGCAAAAGAAAGGAAAATAAAAATATTTTTACGGATTAATAATTTCAAGATTAAGTCTAGTTAATACAAAATTTAACCATTTGCGGTCGGCAGACTGCGCCTTTGGGATTACCAGTAAGTCGGAGCAAATCTATCGTTTCGCAGTTACTCTATTTAAAAATATCCCCGCTATGGGGACGCCGACTTCTACGACGATTTAGAAATGTTCCCGCTACGGGGATACCGACCGCAAAGGGTTAATTAGTCTCTTCTTAACGAAAGAATTAACATTTTTATAAACGCGCATCCTGGCAAAATGTTCCGTTATAACATTTACCAAGAATAATTTCCTCAGAAAACGCTTGAATTCCCCGTAAGCTAAAGTACAAGAGTCGACGAGTCCGCAAAGCCTCCGTTATCGGATAATTCTCGAAAACTCGTGCATCTCGCTTCTTGTTTACTCGCGCGATCTTATTACATTCGAGAAATAGGCACGGAGATAGTAAGACATCCGATTGCCTCGAATAACTGTCTCTCGCATGCCGGTATTAGCATCATTAGTTTAAAACCATCAAGTGTCCAGAATCCTAAGCATAACCGCCAGTTTCTCTCTCTCTCTCTCTCTCTCTCTCTCGACTACTCAACTATTTCTCCCTCTGTACTTCTCTAAGTACATAATTTGCTACTCTTTATCTTTTCCTTTACATTATTCTCGAAATCATTTACCATCGCGCTTCATTCTGTCTTATTGCATTACACGTTGAATAATTTTTTAAGGAGTTTAAAATGATTAATTAGTTGGAATTAAACCTTGACGTACAACTACTACCTAAAATAACTTTTAAACCAAGCAACTTTGCGTTATGTTAACTTTAATGAGAAAATTAAATTTCAATAAATAAATAAATTACACTTTGGTATAAAAAATAATTATTTCATGGTAGCTGCAGCATTAATTCTATAAATATTCGTATAATAAACGTTAGCATAAACTTTTATTACATAATTTTATTTTACGTACCTGATAGTTATATTTGAAATAAGAGTGATATTTGCAGCAAAAGTAATTTCATTTAATTATATTACCAGCTGTGGATTCATTTCCAAAAAAATTACTAGTTGACAATTGAAAAGCAATTGCTTTCAGAATTAGGTACCAAAAGGAGGGCGGGTGGAAGAGAGCGAGCGAAAGAAAAAGAGAGAGAGAGAGAGAGAGAGAGAGAGAGAGGAGGGAGAGAAGGATAAGGATAAATGATCCATTCATTCGCATCAAAGCCGGCCTGTCTCAGTACGTGTCCCAAAACGCGTCACCGAGCAACTAGCATCTCCCGTCCCGTCCTACGTCGCTGAATTCAAGCCAAGTGTGCAAACGTCTCTCGGCGCTCCACGGCTTTATAATTAATTTTACGTATTCGCGCTTGCGCACTCAATCGAATTACCTCTCGGCGAGGTTGCAAGTTGCAAGCGTAGATGGAGAGAGAAAGATTGCGTGTCTCGGAAACTGCGTCGTCTAGAAGCTGAGATTGATGGTAGAAAACGGCCTCGTCGATGATTCGCGTCGTTGCCTTTTTATTACATAGCTCTCCTCGCGTTTTGCGCTCGTTTGATGTAGACACGGGAGAGCGAATAATGATCCAATTATCAGAACCCACGAGATGATCCACGAGATTATACTTTCAAATTTTTTCTTGCTTTATTACCTTTATATCAAAACAACTTGAAGTTTACACCTTTATTTCAGCAAATTTTGTGGTTCCGTGCCATTTTTTAGAAAAATTAAGAAAAAAGCTTTTGACACCGATATAATTCCTGATATAATTATTGATTAATTTTTCTCTTTGATTTTCATCGGTTTAAAAGAATGCTTTACATGCTTAACATTTTGTGAGTAACGTTTTTCGAATTCTTACGTATTAATTTATTAAGAAAAAAATCTTACTAAATCTTACTTCGGCCATGCTTCAAATAGATTGTCGCGTCTGACGACGTAAAATTTAAAAAATTAGCCGATACATTCAATGACATACTTTTATATACAAGTAATTCCAAAATGCATATCAGCAAAAATATACGTTTCAGAATCGTTGCCTTCATCCAAGAAAGAATGCATTTGTACAGCTGCACGATGAGCTCGAGACAAATGTGAGTCATTGTCACCAAAATACAAACTAAATAACTTTTTGTACAGTGACTTATTTTTGCCGCTAAAAAACATACCGATTATAAAATTTTATGTTTATAAACAATCGCATTATTATTAAATATAAAAAAAAAAAATTAATATACAAAAAATCACTATATAAAATAGCTATCGATAAAAGTAAATAGTTCGAACGCTAAATCGGCCTCCGTCTATACCGAGTCGACAATAGATACAACCTCTTTTACTTGCTGTCGCCGTAAAACATGGAAACAATTCGCCGTTTAAAATTTATATAATTATTCACCACTTAAAAATAATATAAGGAAATAATATAAATAATAATACAAATAATAATAAGGCGTGAAATAATATATAGTGTAAAAGTTTAATTATAGAATTATTTTAAATCAATAATAAAGTGTCGAATTGAGTGCAAAACCTTGTGCGTTGTTTGTATCATTCACATTCTCTTGGCACTACTCAAGAG
Organism: Chalcis sispes; assembly: GCA_949987625.1. Classification (NCBI taxonomy): domain Eukaryota; kingdom Metazoa; phylum Arthropoda; class Insecta; order Hymenoptera; family Chalcididae; genus Chalcis; species Chalcis sispes. The sequence continues at coordinate 354,418 of OX465094.1, read as the reverse complement.
CCACCTTCAGGAGCACCAAAAGTAGGACCAAAGAAAATAGTCGCTTATAGAAGAGTATTTCTGTACATTAAAAAGGTAGGCAGACAGATCTTTGGCGAGCATTTTTTTAGTATGTTCGTTACTGCCTAGATGGGAACTATTGTCGAGTACACCAGCGCATGCGCAAAAGTGCTGTTCGCCAATGAAACAGTTAGCCGTGTACGCAAAAAGAAAGCTAGCAGTTTACGCCAAGAAAAACTAGCGTTGTATACCAAAAAAGTTAAACGATGTTCGTCAAAGATTCAATTGCAATTTTAATCTATATAAATGTGAAATATTAAAATAATAAAAAGTAAAATAATCTGAATAGCTATTTTAGTATAATAACTATTAAATATACAAATATAGGATTATTAAATTAACTAATGATATATAAGTAAAATTAATTTAAAAATGGATTTACTTTTCTCAAGTATTTTTTTATGTGAAATTATAGGAAAGACGTTGACAATTATTTTAATATATAATATTTAATGATTTAATAAACTGTTGGCTTATTAAATTTATATTTTCTTTGTAATTTACTACAAAAAGTTAATATTGTTCTTGTTATAAAGAAAGTAGATAGAATAATTAAATTAAAAGGAATCGCTTTATTCATATACCTGACTTATAGTCCAGTCAAATAAGTCGAAAAAAAAGTTGAAAGCCAATCCAACTCCACGAAAACGAATCATGATTATGCGAATGAATGATCCGATTCCGAATCAGTTGAAATATCATGCAAAATTTTGTCATACTTAAAAAATTTCATCAGCATCCCAAATTTTATCTATAAATTCTCAAAATCGTTTTTTTACTTGAAATTGGAAAAGTATTAGTCGGATCGAAAAAAAGTTGAATTGAAGACTATAAATCAGAAAAAATCTATCAAATTATATACTATAATTCCCGTTAAAACCAAGTGTTTTATTTCATTTTAATTGTGTAAAATAAGTCTAATAATGCGGTTTTTTAATTTATTCAATTAAATTGAACAAATTTTAGTTAGAAGGCTAAAATTTTGAGAGAAAAAAAAAGTCATTTATATTGTGTACTTTAAATCCAGAAATTTTTGTAAAAAAGAATGAATTGAATGGTTGAGCAATAATAAGAAATTCACGTTAAAAAAGGCGTTTTACGGGAAGCCTGACTGTACGTTTTCTGATACGCAGAGGAGTAACATTCAAGGTGGCTGGGAATTCTTAAAAAGTAACTCTTGATCTGCAAATATCGATTTTTTAAATAATGTAAAAAAAAAATGGCAGTCCAAAAAAGTCATTTTTAAAATCTAATATTTCCATTATTGTATGTCAAGATTACGCAAATTATGTAGTTGAAAAGCTGGCATTTTAATAAAGAAATCGTACTACTATATTTAATAAAAAAAAAAGTGGAGTGATACAAATATTCAAGCACACTAGCGCATATCTGTTTTTTAAACTTTTTCGAAAAAAGCTGTAGCGGTACTAAAAATTTTATTTGTCGTCATCAACAATGAAACAGTTAATCGAAATTTTGAAAAATATTAAAATTCAAAAAAAAGAATGATCAAATTCTGATTATTGAATGTCAAAATAGACTCAATTTCATTTTAAATACAAAAATTAAATTTTGTGAGAAAAAAAATCTGCGTATTCCACTGTTTTCCACGAGTCACTGTACGCCACTAAGAGCTAATGTCATCGCAGAACTTGTTTTGCTTTGCATTTGTCTTTGCAGTATGATTAAGAGAATTTCGAATAAATATATATAATAAAATTTAAATAAAAATTATGTGGTTTAAGTTATTAATTTCAAACTATTTAAAAATGTTTTTCTTTTCTTTTTAAATACATTTGCATGATGAATAGTATTTGACAAAAATATTTTTGAAATATATCGAAAATATCAAAAAATTAGCTCATTAAAATTTCTTTCTTTACGAATATCGGCAAATATCGTGGTTAAATATTGTGAAGTTAATACACGTCAAAACTTTATTAGATATATCGGCGAATGCCATGGGGTTATAATCCATAGCGGGACTTCCCGTTTCACCGGATTAACTCAGTCAAAAGAGCAATAAAACTACTCCACCAATCGAAAATTGCAGAAACAAAGTCATGAATAATTTGTATAAAATTAAAATATTAATTTAATTTTAAAAAATTATTTTAATTTTTATTATTACTATGTTATATGACTCAGGTTCTATTATTGATTTTGTTATACTCATATTAATGCTTTAGTGTTGTTTTTTTTTACATTAAAATAATAACTCTAATTGTTTTTATGAACACTAATTTTTTTGCTTTAGCTTACCCCTTTTTCTTGTGATATTTTGTTCTTGTGATGCATGTTTGTAACGTTAAAAAAGTTTTTGTTTAGCCACTTTTTTTAAATTTACTATTTTTTTTATCTATAATTTCATTTTTTATATGTATAATTTTGTCGATAAAGTTATTCGTCATAGTTCCTATGTTTTCTGCAAAATTTTTGGTTTTTTTTATGCATGAATTTTATCGTATTCCAACCCTTTTTTCCTTTTCTCTTTATCCCATCTTGATGGAAGATAGCTGCCACCTTCCCGTTTGGTTTCTATCGAAATTCGTATTGTTTTAAAATGTAAATTTTCATCTTTTATTAAATTAATACAAATTAATATTAGCTAAGAGCCATCTCTCCTAAAGTAATATTTCCATTAAAATTAATATAATATAAAATAACAATATTTTACTGAAAGTAATATCTTTCAAATTTAAATATTATGAAAAAATAAATAAATAAATATAATTTTTTACTTATAAGTGCTTGTCATAGTTTTTTGCCTGTTCATATTTTTGCCAATAGTTTCTCTTATATTACGCATCTAAACTTAACGTCAGTAGAAAAGTGTACTCAAAAATTTTATATTTTTTGATAACATTTAATTAATCATAAATTAATAAAGCAAGTTTTAACAAGTTTTAATAAAGTATTGTTAGCATACACAGTTAGTTAGGAAGTATTATTAACATTCAAAGTTTAAGTAAAGTGCATTGTTTATTGCATTTAATTTTCCTCTTCAGTGGTATTTTTATGTTTAGTTTAACTATTAGCAAAATTTATTTAATTATTTATAAAAAAAAATTATTGAGTTTGTCGGGAATTGTTTTTATAAAAAAAATAAAATAAAAAAAAAAAAATAAATAAAATAAAATAAAATAAAATAATATTTTGTTATTTAAACAAAATATATATGTTATTATTGGAATCTTAAAATATAGAAAAACATTTTTTTTTAACAATTTTACATTTTGATAATGTTTTTTCGATCTCTGAATTGTTTTGAAAATTCAGTTAGAAAAACACTAAATAGCATATTTAAAAAGAATTAAAAAATTATTAAAAATTATTAATAATAATATTCATATCTGGTTAGGGTAAGCTGATGAAATAATAATTCATTCAATTTAACTTTGACAATTATAAAGTTAGTAAAAATTTTATAAAATTTGACCACAAAAAATTTTTTAAAATAACTTAAGATTTTAAAAATAATAAATAAAAAATTTAATAATTTTATTTTATTTTGTGGTGAAATTAAAATTCTGACTTCAATTTTCCAGCTACCACATAAAAACTGGAAAATGCCTTGTTGCTTATAAATTGATCAAGCTCGACGCAAAAAATATATTGAGAATACATCGTGTGGAGGAAGAAATGTGCGAGAGAGAGAGAGAGAGTGTGAGTGAGAGAGAAAGAGAGAGAGAGAGAGAGAGAGAGAGAGAGATCTTGTTTAGCCCTGGTCTAGAGGCTATAGTAGCGTTATCTCGCGACCAAAACCACACTAATATTTCGAGTCCGTTTCACCTTATTAGAAGTATCCTTCTATAAACGTCTATTTTCATTGGTAGGACGTTTCAAACATTACTATTCTTGCTTTTTATTTATACTTCTATAATTCCCCCACTACTTATCCTTCAAATATTTTAATAACCCCTAATAGTGAGAGCATTAGGCGGAAAACGAAGGTAAAGGAAATACGAAAAAAAATAGAATTGAACCTAGCCGCTAATCCATGCCATTACGCTCCGGGTTGTTTGATATTAAATAATCAGGACATAAAAAATGAATGAAAATCTATAAAAATATGTACTTCAGTTTGTAATAATGTGTGCGTGATGCATTTTAATTTAATTTACTGAATCACCTACGCGGAAAACTAACTGTGAAAATTTTTAAAACTGAAATTTTATTTAATCTATAGAGGGCCGAAATGACGCATATATGCGGCAAAAAATAAACTATTGAAAAACACATTTTTTGAAACAAATAATTATAACAAATAATTAATAATAATTATTAAAAATAATTAGTAATAATTATTATTAATAATTATTACATACATACATATATTTACATTTTTAAAAATTAAACTGACGAACTAAATATTGCTGCTTGTTCAGCTCAGTTTTGATTTTGAATATATTGTCATACGTATTTTCAATATTTTGAGGATCAAACAGTTTCAATTTTACAATTTCAACCACGGAACATAATTAGAGACCCAAAAAACCCTTATGCCTTTCCACGCCAACACAATTTTTTTTTTCAATTTTAAAAAATTTAACACAGAACAGTACAGTCCCGAGCCGGAAGGACGCATACGAGTATATGCGTCCAGGTTTGACTTGTAAATATTCAGTCAGTTTGGGTCTAAGTTGGGGACCTTTAATCGCTTTTTCATACGAATAACGAGTTTTAAAAATTTCTAGAATCCTATTTTAGAAATTACAAAACTTGAAACTATCTGGAGATACTCCGATTTAACTAGAGCGGTGGAACTTCTCGCTTCCTCTCTCTCTCTCTCTCTCTCTCTCTCTCTCTCTCTCTCTATTTCTTGTAATCATCAATAAGCTTTCAAAAAGGAAGATTATAAAGATTAGAAGCAAGAGAGAGAGAGAGAGAGAGAGAGAGAGAGAGAGGGAGAGATAGAGAGAAAGAGAGAGAGAATTGGACTGATTTATCCAGGATGTGCTTAAATTATCGCAAACTACACCCTTGTCCTATAGATCATATCGTTCGACTTCCTGAATTGTGGCGGTCAAGGGACTCCTAGCGGCATTAGTGCCGCTACTACCAGCATAGTGATAGCGTTATATAGCGAACCTCCTGGTTTCTCTCTCTCTCTCTCTCTCTATCTCTTTATCTCTGGTTTCGCACGTGCCGCGTTGAAGCCGCCAATTCCGAATGATTTGTACCATTTGCCAACGATACTGCATTTTTCAACTACGAATGAACTCTCACACGCGACTGCTCTCTCTTTTCCTATTGCTGTTTATTTGTCTAATATGTACATATCACAAAGCAATTTTAAATCTTCTTTTTTTGAACTATTTGTTCTTAAGAATTCACGCTTGTGAATTCGAATTTTTCGCGTTATTATTGACTAATTTTTTATCGTAAATGGTGAGATGAATTAAGCAAAAAGAATAAAATAGGATGATTCTTTTTTATTTATATTTATTTATTGCGATAATCTTATAAAGTATTGGTTTTTATTTAAATATTTTGTAAGTAAAACGCATATTGCAATATATCTTGTTGTTATTTATCACATCTTTTATGGAGATCGATAACTTTAAATAAAATGTATAAATTGTATATTTTTCATTATTTATTGAGTCATAAAAGTGGTGAATCTCGTTTGAAATATATCTCTTTAATTAATAAATTTTTCGACAAAAATTCATGAATGTTACACTTAACGTCGCACACATTATTTTTTAGTTAGCAAATCTACAAAAACTGTTAAAAATTTGCAACAAAAATACATCGCAATTTAATTAAAAGAGAAGAAAAATAATAAAATAGGTTAATATTGGATTGAGATATTTATTTTAAATTTACTATTTTTATAGTCTCTTGTAAAAGACAAAGAAACAAAGAAGTATTTGTTTCTTAAAAATTTATGCGAATTTAAGACTTCACCCATTCACACCGTGTCTTGCCAATAATTTTCCGCAGCGCAAGCGTACTCTCTCTAAAAGATGTAGATCGCTGCGATGGAGAAGCTTGAAGAAAAGGAAAAAGAGGGTTCCGCTTTCATCCTAACCACATCGTAAAATCCATTAAAAAAATAAATGTCCCGTTGAACGAAAGAGAAAGAGAGAGATAGAGAGAGAGAGAGAGAGAGAGAGAAAGGGAAAAGAGAGAAGAATTTCTCGTTCCAATCCATTCGTCTCAACTTCCCCTCTAAACAAAATCATGAGAAAGAATAGAGGGGAAAGGTATGCGAAATAAAAAAAAGTTCCTCCAAACGGCTAATAATAATTCACACTTTAATGGATTCTCACCCTCGAACCTTTAATATTCCACTGTGACGCTTGTGTCTTTCGGTATGCTTTATATGTCCGAATAATTGTGGGGGTGTAAGTGTGTAAGAACTTATTTTCTCTCCCTATCCCTCCACCTCTTTTATCTCTCTCTTTATCTCTCTCTTCCTCTCTCTCTCTCCCTTTCTCTCTCTCTCTCTCTCTCTCTCTCTCTCTTTCGTTTTCTCTCACGGTGCAAACACAGCGTACAGTCTAGAAGGCAGTTTGGTCCGGTAGTTGCTTACATTACCATACGAATGGCCGATCGATCCCACTCGAGCAGAGCTTGTAGAGTATCCTAAGCACTTATACGTTGGGTCGACCGGGAAAAGAACGAGGAAGGCAGACAGTAGGATAGTTGCCCCCGCGATCTTTCTCTCTCTCTTTCTCTTTCACACACACACTCTATTTCGCTTTCTCTTACACACAGATATTCTCTTTTGCTTTCTTTAACTTTCTCTTTCTATCTATCTTTCTCTTACTTAAAATGAAAGATACGAAAAATTTTAAACATTTAAGTGGTCTATTGTCGAGGATTATGATGTATTAGAAATGGATAAAAGAGTCAAGATAGAGAGAGAAAGAGAGAGAGAGAGAGAGAGAGAGAGAGAGAGAGATTGTGTGTTTATTGAATATCTTATGAAAGTTTTGCGTTGGTTGATGTTATCCATGAATGAGAAATTTTTCAAACTCCACAGAACGCGGTTAAGCATCCTGAGTCTTGATGCTTACAGTGACTCCACGACGGTGTTATCTTTATTGTTTTTCATTTGATCCTTTCTTTATTTTTCTAATTTACGCATAAATTTGTTTCTTTATAAAATGTTCTTAACTGCTAGAGGACCAAAAATTGCACGCACGTACTTGAAATAAGTTGAAAAAAGAACTTTATTTTTCCCGACATCAAGCTACTTAGATAGAGAGAGATAGAGATAGAGAGGAAGAGAAATATCTTATTAACAACGTTAGAGACTTGCTACAATTAATTTAATGCAATAATACCTATATTATTTACAATAAATAAAAATTTTCCAGTTATAATTGAATGCGGCGTATTGCGAGAAAATAAAAAATTCGCACATTTTTATATTTCGAAAATCGTTAAATTCGTTTATTTGGAAATATTTTATTTAACTTTCCAAAGTCGATGCGCGATTGTCGCATTGTTTATAATATTGTTAATTATAAAATTTCACTTTAGTATCTATTAGATTAGCACTGTTTTATTGAAATGCATCAAAGGTTTGATTTCAGTAATTACATAAGCTAATTGGCAACATACCAAAGTGTATTTGCTCCTTAAAATCTAAAACAAAATGTTAGCTATTTCTAATACATTTCATTATTTAATTTTGGTATATCGTTCGAAACTTGAGTTTAACTTTTTTACTTCTTTTGTTTGAATTTTTTTTTCATTTCACAATGATAATAAACCGCAGAACGATCCAGATCCCGTCCTCATAACTTTTTCATTTTTTATTATTATTGTATTTGATAAAATTCCACGAATCTATCGTTCAACAATGATACACATCAAGAAAAATCAGCTAACCAATCGCGCGAACCACAAATCAGAAGGTAAACTAGATTTACCCAAATAAAATTCCGAACAAAAAGAGGTAAAGAGAGATATCTCCATCATCCTTCGTAAAATTACCTCGACAAATCGCGCATCGACCTTAACGACCAAAAGAATGAGAAAGAGAGGAAAGAGAATAGAAAAGGATAGATAAAGAAACCATCAAGTAGATGTCGTAGTTTTATATATATATATATATATATATAAATAGAGAGAAACCTTTATAGAATTGAGTCCACTTGAAAGAATCCAGCGCCCCCAGGTATTTCATAGCCTAGCTCCATGATCGCCGCTGCCTCTTTTTTTTTATTTTACATCAGGGTAAAATCCTCTGAATTAATCATTTGTACCAACGCCTTCCAAAAAACAACGAAATCGTTTTCACTTTTTTTTCTTTTTGTGTAACGTATACAACGTGCACCTTGCCTAAACTCATAGACACAAGGTCGAATAAGATGAAGGCGACTTTATCACGAGAGAGAGAGAAAGAGTGAAGAGAGGCGGGGAGGGGGACTTGACGTCAGCTAGATAACACGTTTTGCTCTCGCCGGAAAGTAAAGGTCGACTTTCTCTCGACGCATGTATCGTTCTTGTACTACATTTGCGTATGTATATGCGGACGTGGGCTTTGCAAACAGGTAACTGCGTTATCGTGCACTTTGCCCGGAGATAATAGCATTTAGGAGACGGGTACGCTCGTGCTTTCTCTTCAATTTCGTGGACATGTATGTGTGGGTGAGTGTGCGTGCATGCACGCGCGCGTTTGTTTGTGTGTGCGTGCGGATGCAAGGGAACCTCGCGCAGCCTCGCGACCGACCGAGCTCTCATTTTTCTCCCGTACGCTTTATTTGGCGGCGTCGGCGACTCTTCCTCGCTCATATAATGCGATTCCTCGTCTCTTTTATTTCGTTGCTTTTTTACTCTCTAATCAGATAGAATACCGTAATTAATTGATTTTAAAGTTTTTCCTACGCGTTTGGTTCTTTGATGAGTTTTGCGCAGGTGTGCATATATTTTTTTTTTTTTTTATCTAGATTTTTAAACGGTTTTTAATATACGTTTAATAATATTACAATGTCGACGTATAAAACGGTTAATGAACTTTGTTAATTTAATTTTCTTTAAACGAATTTAATGTTAATTTACTTTTTCAAATACAAAAAATATTTTAACCATATTTTTTACGAGTTCTTTTAAAATAATAGATTTGTTCGGTTAATTTTTGAAATTTATTATTTGTATAATTTACCAGGTTTAGCAGAAAAGTTAACGAGAATGAAATGTAAATTAAAAAAGTCAAAAAATACTCTAGGTCTTTAAAATTATTTATAATTATAATTAACGTAGTGTACAACTTCCGTTAAAATTAGCATGTTATAGCTTCTCTTTATAAAATTAAAATTTTTATTCATTGCTTCAAGTAGAATAGTAACAAAATTTTCGAATTTCAATAGCTGTACACTGAGAGAAATGCTATAGTAAAAATTACTGTTTGTAATAATACTTTGAGGGCATAATTTAAAAATAATCATTTTTATTAGTTGTGTAGAATTTTTCATCAGCTTTCCTATAAGATAATCAATTTATCGTTATAATTTTTGCCATTTAAGTTAGCATAAATCGAAAAAATAAAATTTACTGTTAGTATAATATATTTAAATAATACTATAAATTAAAAGAATTTTTGATTTATAATCTAACACATTTTACTATTTTTAATAGTAAAATTTATGAATACACGTTTAGCCTTTTGATTTCTATAAGAAAAATAATTAAAATTATAACTCACAGAATAATAGACCACAGCGTGCGTACCTTTCCATTTGTTCTTCGTATGAAAAGAAATGAGAATTTTTAGGATAGCGTCTTTTATTTATTTAACGTTAGTAATTGAAACTGCTAGGTGACCACATGTATACTGTGCTTCCTCGCAAATGACTGACGATTTTTCCGATTAGTATATATACGAAAATTTTTCATTGACATTTCATGACAAATAATATAATTTCTAATCTTATGGTAATTCTATAAGTTTTTTTCTTTTTAAAACTTAAAGTCAAGACAATTAATGATCATCATCCATGACATTCTCATAAAAAATTCATAAATACATAATCCAATGAATGTTCTAGTATAGCAGAAAAAATTTTTTTTGATTTTCTTAAAAAGTAAATAAATTTATTGTAGAAAATGTTATTTTATTTTTTTAATTTTAGTTTTAAAAATAGTGAAAATTCATTCGAGGTTCATTAACATTTTTAAACTCAACGTACCAAATTTTTTTTTTTTTTTAGTTATATTTACTATTTAAAAAGTATATCCTCACTATTGAAAAAAAATAAAAATTCCGATTTTCATAGTAATACTATTTTCTATAGAATGTCTCTCAGTGTACTAATTATGAATTTCTTTTAAAATTATTAAAAGATAATAGAATTTTTCTAATAAAACAAGTTACTCGAGTTACTCTTGTAAATAAATTTTTTAAAAAGAAAAAAAACACCCACATCGTAACCAAAATTAGTAAATATTTCAAAATTAGATTAAATATATATTTCTAAAAGCCGTTCACACTTTGCACGACAGGCCATTTTGCATGGAAAACTAAATTTAATTATCGAGTCTAGTTACGTGAACGCCTGAGAACATCAGAAACCATAAAAAAAGTTAGAGAAAAAATGGAACGAAGGAGGAGAAGGATCGCGGGGAGTGAACCGATGGATAAAACAAATATAAAAGCGATTAAAACTTGCGAAAAATTGACAAGTTAGCCACGCTGCGACTATTTTCACTAACAGTGTCCTACCGATGCAAGTAGCTACCACATGCGTTGTACATAGTACACATACACGTTCATACGCGGGCAATTACACACGCATCGCCTAGAGCCGATTTTCCACGCGCTTCGTTTTAATCGAATTTACTGTTGCATGTACTATTTACTTTATAATACACTCTTTATTGCTCTCTGCCTCTCTCTATCTCTCTCTCTCTCTCCCCTCCCTTCCTCGTCCTTCTGTCTTTTTGTTTAGTCCGCAGAAAAAAAATTCTTTTGCAAAAACAACGAAGTGGGCATAAAAACGTGAGCAGGAAAAAAAAGGAAAAATAATCGGGGAACATAAAAATAAAGATAAACCGGTAACTAAAGAAAATAGCCTTAGGACAAACGCATCGAAGCCTTATTCCGTTTATATTCTCACACAAAGGGAGAAGAAAAGCAAAGGGAGGGATGATGAGAAAGAGAGAGAGAGAGAGAGAGAGAGAGAGAGACAACTTTGCACGCAGAAAAAAAGGATTAACGAGCCTAAGAAGAAGAGCTAAAACTAAAGGGTAAGAGCCGACTATTCAATAAATAAAAGGATAGGGGAATAAAAGTCCGTTGAAAAGGCGTAAAAAACCGAGCGAGAGCTCGTTCGTTTGCTCTATCAATGATAAGGGTCAAAATTGCTTCGGGCGTTTAATCGGAGGCGAGAAGAAGTGACGTAGTTGCAGTCAGCTAGTGAAAAATAATCGGAAGAATAGAAAACTGATGAATAATTTTATAGTTTGAATTGCTGTCAAACCAAGTAATGAAATGTTCATTATATTTTTTAATTGTCGCAGAGTGAAGTATTGTGTTTCTTCTTGTTTTTCCTGGCCTAGTCTAGATTTTAATAATTTTTATGTGGTTTTTTATTTTTGATTATTTTGTGACATATCTCGACTAGTAAACACAGTACTTCAATTCCGTTGCTATTTTTTTTTTTTACAAAAACTAATGTTTTTATTTTACATTTTAAAATATTGTTAAAAATATTTTTAAAAAATTCTTTTTTATCGTACTTTCATCCAATAATTTTCTTGGAACTGATTCTTATTTTTGCATGTAAAATATTTTTTAAAAACTACAATCCTTTTAAAGTAAAATTTTTCTACAAACAATATTCATTTTTACATTCGAATTACAATAACTATACTGAAATAAAAACATCAAAAAGAAGAACAAACAAAATAATTAAATTCGTCGTTTCGCGTCTGATGGAATCTTTTCGCAATTGAGAAAAAAACAAGCGCGAAAGCTGCAACGAAATAAGTAATCCAAAGAAAATTTCTATCTCTCTCTCTCCCTCTCTCTCTCTCTCTCTCTCTCTCTCTCTCTCTCTCTCTCTCTCTCTCTTTCTCTTTCTCTTTCTCTATTCATCTATCTATCTATCTATCTATCTTTTTCTAGATCATTTTTTCCATCTATCTATCTACACTAGCCGGGTCCTTATTTGCGAGCAACTGCGGCGACGCTTTGTTTTGTTCGAATTGACATATTTTTCACCAGCACACTAGAAAACTAAGCAAGTGCTAAGGAAGACATTCAAGAAGGAGGTTTTGTACGACGTTCAAGAGAGACAGAGACAGAGAGAGAGAGACAGAGAGAGAGACAGAGACAGAGACAGAGAGAGAGAGAGAGAGAGAGAGGGGGGAGGGGAAAGAGAGAAAGAGTGGATGACGTCGAAAAAAACTTTAGCGAGAAGTATGCAGTGGAGCCCGTTCTGCATGCGATGCGCTAGCGTTGCTGGTTTGTCTGGCCTATAATCTCACGTATATGCGCGCAAAGAGAAAAGAGAAGGAAAGAGAGGCCATTGAATCTGCAGTTTCTGCTATTCAGCGATTACCTGCTGAAATCGTCATTTTTAGCGCGATCATAAATATTAAATTCCCATTGCTTATCCCGTCTTATCAAGAATGTTTAATTTACGTAACGGTGCGAATCTTTGAGAAAATTTGAGAGAGCATCTATTGTAAATTATCGACAAAGGTTCAGGTTAGAATGGAAAAACTGTATTTGAAAATGTAAAATTGAAGTGAATAAATTGCACTTATTGTGCAATTCCTTAATAAATTTTATCAAAAAATATTGTATAATGATTATTAAGCGTAAACATTTTTTTATCGATTTTCTTTATTTTTGTTTAACTTCATAATATATTTAATAATCAATTTTCATTATTAAATTAGTTTCTTTGAGAGCAACTTTATCGATAGAAAAAAAAAAAAAATAATAACTGACTATTTAATTAATTTATTATGACAATAATTGCATTATTTAATTTTCTCATAACAAATATCACTTGATTATTTTCCCGAACCAAATTAATGTAAATATTTTATTTGTCACAAAAAAAAATGAACGGTGACAATTGTTAAAAAAGATCCAAAATGTTGCTTTAGAAATTACAGCTCTCGCTAATAATTTTTATTAAAAGAAAAAAGATGTCACATGGTTTGAATTAAATTGAACTAAAAATAGTAGGAATTTTATTTAAATTTATCAATATTCTCGCGTTTATAAAGCTGGTATTCCTTTATATAAGTGAGAGCATAAAAAAGAAAGTAACGCGAATCAAGATTAAAAAAACATTACAGAAGACGCACGCGGTGAGAGAGTGAGAGAGAGAGAGAGAGCAACATCTAGCTTATTAAAAAGGTATGTGTCACGCGCACGACAACGTTAAATACGAATCAACGAATACACCTAGCGCGCATTTTCAATGGCTCTTTGTGCCTCTTTCTTTCCATCCACGCTCGCTTATACCCATTTCACGTATATATACACACATTCGCGACATTCCTTCTTCTTATCTATTTTTCCACAGGCTGTTTTCTTCGTTTTCCTCCCCGTTTCTTTTTCTTTTCATTCTATTATTATTTTTGTCCGCTCTCGCACAATACCACATTGCCTCTGCACAAAAGAGCGGTACGATGCCGATGTGGTTAAGAAAAGAGTCGCTCGGTGTGTATTGCTCACCACTTGGTGGTACGATATCTCTCTCTCTCTTTTTTCGCGCGCGTTCTCTCTCTCTCTCTCTCTCGCATTTGCTCTCGCAGAAATAAAACCGAATCGCTGTCACGTTTGCCAGCCTCGCGTAACAATCGCGCGTCTGCGTAAGAGAATGGACGTAGCTCTCGGCAACGAAGCTGCTTCGCCTTTTAAAACGATTGCCTTACCTTTATTCTTTATTCCCGCATGCTTCTTCTCCTTTAATTCAACTGCCTTTTTCCGCTCTCATTTCCTTCATCCTCTACCATCTCTCTCTCTGTCTTGTTTCCTTCTTTTTCCTCTGTCCGACTTATTTTTAGCTTTGTTGTTCTATTAGTTTGTTTCTTTTATTTTCAGTCGGAGAATTAAAGGAATTTTTATTTTTTGAGCTTGATATCAATCATTGGTAAAGTCACTATCTTTTTAGTATTATTATTATTATTCTTAAAGAGTTACATTTTATTTGCTTTCTTTTATAATTTTTTAAATCTGATGATTCTTGTAAATTGCCTTTCAAATTTACAACTTATAGATCTTTATAAATTATTAAAACGTCTTAGAAAATTTTCATTAGCTATGCATCTCTCCCCCCCCCCCCCACTTTATTTCATCAGAATGAACCGATGGTAAACTATGACTTGAAAGCACGACAATTATAAAAAACTCTCGATCGATCAAC